>UCOH01010606.1:0-120299 GCA_900474275.1 Synergus japonicus
CTCGATGTCTGAACTTAAAGAAAGAGAGGTTATCAAGTCATTTTGAACAAATAGAACCCTCACAATGGCGCCCCCATTGAAAATTGTTGCCCAGAAAATTCATTCGGGCCATTCGGGCGCCATTGTGAGGGTTCTATTCGTTCAAAATGACTTGATAACCTCTCTTTCTTTAAGTTCAGACATCGCGTCAACGATCTTGGAACCGGTCTAGATCGAAAAAAATTATTTTTGGTTCGAAAAATGCAGTTTTAAAGAAAAAAAAGACGATTTTGCAAGTAATTTTTCCGTAAATCGATTTTTCCTGGATTCACACGCTTGGAATCATCTTGGAACCGTTCTAGGTCTTTGACGCAATGTCTGAATTTAAAGAATATGAAGTTATCAAGTCATGTTGAACAATTACAAACTTCAAAATGGCCCCTGAATTGCAAAATTTTTGCCAGAAAATTCATTCGATCAATTCGGGCGCCATTTTGAAGTTTCTAATTGTTCAAATTTTACACAAAACTAATACATTCTCTGATGAGAATGTAAAAACCTGTAAAAGAAGAAATCCCGATTTGTTCTTCAATTTGTGATCCTAGGTCAAGAAACGGGTTTTGTTTTTGCGATGGATTCTTTTATATTATTGAAGTCTATCATTTCAAGGCAATCTCTTCTCTCGGTACTTTATAGTATATAACTATAACTGTATACATATTTTTAGATTATAATCAGATTAAAGGACTTGAAATTGAACAATTTCAGAATATGCAGCTGTACAGTTTCGATCCATGGTATCTAGCCGTAAAGTGAAATTGATTTTGCACATTCGAGTTTTATTACAGTCTCACATATGTCCTTACGTCCCATAGGACACGAGACATGTGAGTTGTTTGCGATTAAGTATCCACCAGAGATAAAATTGCGCCGCATGCAAAGAGGTAAAGAAAGACGACGTACGATCGTCCCGCGTGCAATTTAAAATTGGATGCACCTATAGTGCGAAAATAAATAGCAAGAAAACACACATCGAGAGATATCAGCTCCTCACTATTTTGCTGAGTTCTTTCAGATAGAGATGTCGATTCAATTCTTCCATGAGAATAGAGTATTCACGGAAAGAAATTGAAGCTCTTGTAAAATAGATTCTCTCAATTTTGTGCATTGGATTTTGTAAGGTGCTGAAAATAATAGGGGAAAATACTCTTTTGTAGCAAAACGAGATTTTCACCGATTTGATTTATCGAGTTCGTTTGAATAAAAAACGTTCCGTATTTTAGAACACACTTTTCAATTTTTTAATGCCGAGGAAGCGTTAAAAAAATTCTTGTTTATTTATTTGAGAGATTCGGTCTTTCGTAGGTGTAGTAAAACTCTGTACATTAATAATGTACGTTTTTACAGCGTTATAAAGTACATAAGAGTCGATCACTCGAACTGAAGCTACAGCGTGAGAGTCTCTGCACCTGCAAGGTTCTCTAGACTTTTCGTATTCGAGTTCGAGGGATATAATTTATTCATAGAAGGAGGCTACGAGAGCAAATTGTTGCTCGGGAGCGATACACAAAGCAGTATCACCCTCGTTACTCTAAAACGAAGGGAGGCTAGTCTTCCTTGGCGCAACCAATAATATGCGCAATAAAGCCAGTTTGTACCGGAAGTAGAACCAAAATGGGAATCTAATTTATTTGAATATGAATCACAAGATCAATTTCTTGAAAAGGGATATTTTTTTCGGATTATAAAGATTTAGTATTCAGTACAAATGTTGACATTTTGTCCTAATAAACTCCATGACTCACGTCGACTTCGTGGTTTCAAATATTGTCGGAACGCTTGTTTTGTGACGGCAATAATAACTAACCGTTGCAAGAACTATAATATAGCATCTGTCTTGCGTGCATATGTAAATGAAAGATGCGTGTCGAGTAAAATTATAATCGAAAATGGAATCGATTCGGCATGACTAATCGATAAATAAGTAGAACGATAAACGAGTGCTGAGGGGGTTCAAAGATCCAGGTGCAGATTTCCCCTTAGCTAAATGGAACTTTTACCTTTTTTGTAATCCTCTACTGTTTTAAGAAGTTTGCTCATGATGAAATTGAATTTTCAATTGATTAATATTTACTCAGAATTCGGGGTAAATATTACACTTGCAAATATTACCATGGTTTTTTCTGTATGAATATTATGGAAGACGAGTCGAAGAGAGATTTTTATGGTGAAAAAAATTACTTTATAGTCTTTTGTCTTGATTTCGTGTTGTATAGGATATAGAAGAGAACGTATACATGCATGATCGCTCAGGTCGAAAGGAATTCGATCGTTTCTCGCGAACAAAGGCCGCCAAAGCGTGATATGTATTTATTCATTAAAGCGACACACGCAAGCAGGATACAGAGGGATTGTGGCGAAGGATGGGGGTTTATACGAGAGTGCAATTGCTGTAGAAAAATGAGAGAAAGGGAATTGCTGGGAACGCGGTCCATGGAAAAATATGTCCAGTACGTGTTCTCTATAACATAAGATGATAAAATGACGTGTTGCAGACGTCTTAAGAGATTTACGAACCTTTAAAATGTTCTCTCTTACCTTCAAGAAGAATAAAATTGGAAAATTCATTGAACAGAAAGTTGGAAGATGTGTGAGGAATTTCAAATTGTTGGGAGTAAATTTCATCTATCTGGAAGTCTGGAAGCTGGATAATTAACCGAGTGATTATTGTGTTTTTAATATAATTATAATAATCCTATTTCATGCTCCTCTGATAGACTTGGGAATGTCTTTAAATTATAATTAACTTGTTCAGAGTAATTCGATATTCGATTATGTCTTGAACACGAGATTCAATTTGGATTAGGCTACTGATCGAGTTTCTTTTTGGTGATTATGTGACGATGATCATTTCCAAGGGATAAATGAATCTTTTTGTTACTTTTCCAGACTGAGAAGAGCTTTTTTCTGAAATTTTTTGCATCTTTATTTTCTCGGACAAAAGAGTTTTCCTCGGATGTCTATGGAAAATTGATTAGGTTTGGTGTTAAAGGAGCGGAAAAATCGAGATTCATCCAGATAAAAGCTCACTGAACAATGCAAATGCCAGGTTCAGCTATAGATCGAGTGCATATACTTCTTACGTTTTTCATCTGGATTTTATATACACCCCTTCTTTTACAAATGAGAAAGAATGGAGGTCGATTGCTAAAAACGAGATTTTTCTTCCTTCTCTCAATCATCGCTCGACAATTCGCATTCGCATGATAGATTCGCGAATAAAAGCTTCGAACAATCGAAGTGGAAGCGCATATACAGATAGAAAAACGGATCTTGCTTTTCTACAAACATTTCAATTAAATCATTTCTAAAAGAAGGATCATAGTGTATGTTTCATTCTTGTATGACACATTCATTACGTACTCAGAGGGAAACAATAGAGAAACAAGCATGCAAGTCGGAACTTCCTTTAAGTGCGATTTGTATGCCTGGTGTACAAAACTAAAATTTGCATCATTTACATGTCAAGCAAAAAATCTTTTCCCCTTGTAATCTATTTTAATACTATGTACTTGAGAAATTTTTTTGTATTTGTTTTACGCGAGGGGAGTGTTTACGAGTTGAGGAAAATACATGAGAAGGATAGTTTGTACCAGACTGGCTCTTTACAATTTCCAACTGTATACCTACCCCCTAGGTAAGGTTCACAACTAAGCTTATTTCATACATATAACCATGATTTGCAGGCAAACTCAGTTTGGCCAGCTAAGTACTAACTGACATAATTCAAAGGTGCTTCATGGAAAAGGGGAGCAAAATCCTTTCTGCTATAGTAATTTCTCTCTTTTTATATAATGTAAAATATTTTATACGATATAATATTTTAATTCCTAATGCTCTTGCTCAAAGTAGTATTTCCAGGGGATTTTCTGAACCATAAGATGTTGCCTTGGAAAATGAATAGAACATGAATCAGTCTGGACAATTCCGAAAGCTCAGGGTAAAGCGATGGGGTAAAGGTCTTGAAGAGCTTCTCCACCCCTTTACCACCCACATTTTGCAAAGGCCATCTTTCTCATGCTCCTGGGTCAGTCAGGACTAAACACTCGAGTGCCTTAAGTTTGAGCCTACTCACATTAATAGCTCCGTATAGAATCCGCTAACTCAGGATCATATATCCCAACATGAAAGCTGGGATCGATACGGTCGCCATGACGACGCAAGACTCCTACAGGATACAGCGATACATCTCAATAGAACGTCCGCTCGTCATCCAGCCTCCTCGCACTTTTCCACCTTGCTCTTACTTTTTTCCCTCTCTCAATGACTCCCCCTCATCTCAAAACCCAAATCCTTTGCGCCAGAACCAGCCATCAGACTATTTTACTTGTTCGTGAGGCGAAAGCAGACGGCTTTTAATTTAAAAGACTGAAAGACTGTTGCTAGGGCAGGCAACACGGTTTTGCGAAGGTTAAGGTTATTCAGAAGCTTATGCTCGATATTTAGGATTGGATGCTGGGATGATGAAAAAAAAGAGGAGTCGAGGGATAGATTTATGATATATTTTTTCTAAGGCATGTAAGATTCAGAATTTTCTGGTGGAAAGTAGTTACAATTCAAAAAATGTCCCAACAAAGTTTCAACCCCCCTGAGAATTTGGAACGCACCCTACTTTATTCCTTATAATTAAAAAATTCATCAAAATTACCCTAATTCGTTGGATCAACATTTTTTTTCTTGATAGTAGGTCTTCTCAAAGCTAAAAGACACTTCAGAAACTTTCATCTCCCAAATTCACTTTGAAGTCATCCCATATCATCTCTTAGACCTACAGTGATAGTAGTTTTGATTAGAATATTAAGGGAAAATAGAATTATGAGTAACACATTATTGCTATACAATATTCAATAAAAAAAGGGTAGATCAGTGTCGTTCAACCCACCATGCCAGACTGACTCGACCGTTCGATAATGTCGCGAGCATAAAAGCTCGACTTTATAAGGACGTTACATTAAGATTTATCGAGGGTATTATTCAATGCACAACAATGAGAAAATTGCAAGGGAAATTGTTCTCAAACAGTCGTAAAAACTTCTTTCATTTTTCTTAAGAATTGTAGATTTTTGTTTTACGAGGATTTTTCTTGTATGCATTGGAAAATGAAATAATATCCACTAATACCTTGAATTTTAATTTCTTATGAATTGTCGCTAGCTCAGTATCATTGAATTAACCCTGCAATTATTACCATGGCGTTAATTCAATTTGTGTGATTTATCTATAGATTATATTCAGTCAATTGATTCTCAATAAGTTTACAAACAATTGTGACAAGTTCACTCACTGATTTATACAAGACAAGACCACTAATAGATGCGAACAAAGCACCAATAGATGATGACTCAAGGAGTGCCTAGAAACGCTGACCGTGGACTGAATCGGCAACATTGATTGTCCCACAAAGGCCAATCAATGCTGCATTCATCCAAGACGCATCTGATTTACCTTCGTCTTTCGATCTGGTGAAAGATACGAGAATCTTATAGAACTTTCAATTCAACAATGAGACTGAAGTTGACATTTACGATAAAAGAAAATGAAAAATTTTTCTTTTTTCTAAAACTTATACAAGATCCAAAATTTTATAGTGAAAAGTAGTTGTAAACAACCCAAAAAATGTCCCACCAAAGTTTCAATACCATCGTTAATTAAACAATTGATACGAATCTTATTACGAATAACTTTTTAAAATCATTTATTAACCATATTTCTTTTTTTTTGTTGCAGGTAAGCCCTCGGATTTATAATCTCTAAAACATCTCTACAAAGAGATTTCTTTCGCAAGATCATGTGAGTAAATTTATTGGTATCAAACCTTGGATCATATGAGGAAATTAGATCACGATACTGACCTACCACATCTGCGTTTCGATTTTATCCGACGAGTATTTAAAATTCTTGATATTGCGTACCATAAATTACCTTTCTCTAAAGAGGCATTTGTTTACCGAGAGCAAAACAAAACAACATGAATGCTATACTGTCTGAGATCCCCAAAGTTTTTTGCACACCTGGGGCAAAAAAGTGACCTTCCTTTTCAAGCCAGCTGAAACCGTGTCGACAGAATCAGTCTCAAGTCTGGATCAGCTGCCGCACCTGTCACGCCTTGTAATTTTATTCAGTCGTTCCACTTTTGCTCTTTGCCTTCTTTATTTTTTTTCTTGTTGTCTCGCATTCAAAGACAAAACATGAGACACTGTTGTACATTATGACTAAGGTCAACCAGACCAGGAATTACTCTTCATTATAAATCGAAAGTAAAAAAAAAGTGCAGGGTAGAAATATTGGCGAATTCGATCCGACCACTTGCAAAAGCTGCAGCATTATAATTTCACCTGGGGCAGGGGATACAATTTCGATTGTATGATTGTATAATATGAATTAGTGTACAATTTATTTCAAAGGGGAAATAATTTTTCTTGGTTCAATTCTTAAATTACAGTCCAGATCGATTTGGTAGCGTGACAAACTGGTAATATAATCATGAAGAGGGGGAGTTAGGAGTTACGCTCTTTCCATTAATGTTTCGAAGATAAAATTCACTTGATATGAAATTACACAATTGTTTGCCCTATTGAATGCAAAGTTCTTTTTTCCTTCTTTTCTTATCGGGTGGCCGATTTGTTGGAGGAAAAGTCAAGACGACGGGGAATAATAATAATTGACAAAGTCATTCAACCAGGGGTGCCTTTTGTAAAATAGTTCGTCCATTAGTGGAAACGATTTACGCTAGGTGCACTCGTGAACCTGAAAAATGGATTTTCTCGAAACGAGTCGTATCGTCACAAGGGGGAAATTTCGTCGATATTAAAGAGCTTTCACAGTCGTTTTCAACGTCGAGTGCGGAATGACGCCCACGACTTCTAATGAAGAAAAGTAATCAATCAAACTGATTGAATCTGATAGGCCAAAATAGTTTACAAAATTTTAAATATGGTTTATTAGTCGGAAATTTTCAATTTCGGGAAGTTCCATGGAAGTTTTTACCTTTGTCGTCTGGATTCTGGAAGTAATTTATGAATGATGTCTTACTCGCAGAGTGTGGTAATAAATATTGATTTTTTTCGTAATATGCGAAGTTTTGTGTTGCAAGCAGGCAGAAAAGTTTCTAAAATTACGTTATCTCATTTCCTAACATCGCATTTTATCCTTAATAATGTTTTGGTTCCTTTTTCGTGTCTCCTTCCACTCTATCGTCAACGGCCATCCTTGGTGGATGGAAGTTGGAACCGAGTACAACGAGTGCATCCCACAATCGTTGAAAGTATACTATGTAGTAGGTAGGAGTTTCAAAACCCGAAGGAATACTTAAGTTTCCACTATTTGCAAGTTATCTCAACGAGTATGGAGTAATAATAACAAGGGCGGCTTTATCCCTCACATGTACGAAAAAAGAGAAGTTCCAATCATGCGAAACCATAATTTTGTGAAGAACTTGGGAAACTTTTCAAAGAATAAATATAGAGACTGGGAAGTCTGCTCTTTTTAAAGAAATTTTAATCTGTTTCTGCAAGTTGTGCACCTTGTTGTCTGGCTTGCGGTCGGTGTACCTACTGCTTCTGGGAAGATAGAAGATTATTGTGCCACTCTGTTTCCTCTTCTTTTCCCTCGCGTTCCTTAGTTGTGGCTCCAACAGACTGGATCAACCTTCTGCAATTTAAATTACCCAAAGAAAAGACAATGCCTAAGGGCAACGACAAAAAGTCTCTTACTGCCTTTGCCTTTCTCATTTGTTGAAAAAACATAAGACACCGTCTTCACCATCACAGTAAAACTCTGGAAATCGATTGCTGAGAACGATTAATTCACGTTGTGCTAGACTACTAGCTAAGATCCTAGATACAGGCATCCTTATAGATCTTCTTGATCCTAAATGTAAACAGAACAGCTTGAAGGAAGAACCAACATAGTTCGTTTACCGACGTGCGTTTATACTGACGATTTATCCTAACGACTGTTCTTATCGCCTAGTCTTGCACCCCCCGAGACCGATATTTTCCCAACCTGGCGTTAATCTGTATAAGTTACCTACCCTCCACCAGAATCAAGTTAGTCGAGCTCGGAAAACGGATGGCTGGCTCCAAAGGCTTCTCTTGCTGCATCTAATGCGAGGATCTACGTGCATTAACTATTAATCTCTGAATTTGTTATCCCATTCGATTTCAGAATTTCCAACGCGAGATGGATTGCGTGCCTCGAAATTTGAATCATGCCGACGGATTAATGGAATATGTTAAATTTAATGCGGGCTTCAAGTTAGAGCGATGGCTGGAAGCATGGAATTGGAGAGGGACTTGGCTTCTATAATGTATAGGAATTTGTCGCAATTCTGCTTTACGTTGGGTTTTGATGTTTATTTCGGATTTCATGAGGTGATTGGCATCAGCTAGGTTTGCTTAATAAAATGAACTCTTGTTAATGAGTTTTCTTGATGCAATTATCAGTTGAGTAGCGAGGAATGCTCCGTGGAGAAGTGCACTACAAGCAAGTTGCGTGTGTTCATCCATCGCATCGGTGTGTTTGGTGTTTACACTTTGGAGAGAACGTACGTGAACACTGAACATAGAGCATTGCCAGCTGGTCTTATCTTAAGGTCCTTGGACTCACATACAACGTTGAGTTTATATGTGTGCGTCCAGTCGAGTCAGAGACTTCTTTGTCGTTGCTTACTGCTTACTGCTTACTGCTTATTGCTTAGACGATGCAGCAAGGTGCAACCGGTAAATACGAGAGGAGTTCGTTGACCCTAATGCCGCCAGTCGTCTGTTTATATTTTCGCTAATTTGTTTAACTGCTAACCACCGTCAGCAAGAACCAAACGGCAAACGAAACGGCAAACATATCATGCAAATAGGAATAATTTACCTCTGGGTGGCCACCTGTCAGGAAAAATAGAAACTGATCTATTAATAATAATAATAATAATAATAATAATAATAAATTACAGTTTATTTAGTAGATTTTAGATGATATTTTCTTATCTTGAAGTTGTAAATAAATGGCGTGACTACAAATGCTCGTATTGATCCCACTTATAAGCCCCTATTTCAATGATCAATGGGGCGATTGAACCCAGCGTGTATAATTCTAGCAAAAGCCATATAGAGAAATTATGGTCGAACCATACCGCACCACGCCATAAATTTATGAAGAACTTTCTGTTGAGCAAATGTTATCCAATGCAAACTGCGTTACTGAAGAATAAGAGTTTCATTATTGGAGAAAATATTAAAAATACCATTTCTTTTGTGTTTACATGTATAAAGAGATTGAAAACTATATCTTATAGGTATTCATGGTTGGTTTGCGCTTAATTTTAAAATACTGTTATGTGAAAATCCCCTTACTTGACGTAAAAAGAGAAGATTTCGTTTATCAAGCTAAGCTTCGCTTTTTCCTTTTGTTCTCATTTTTTCTCGTTCTTTATTTTTTCTCTGTTTCAACCTTAATCTTCACTCGTTTCCTCTGAAGAGAACCAGGTGCGCCCAGCAAATGCGAAGTACTAGAAAATAACTGACTTTCGTCACGCCCTGTGCAACGAGAATATGCTTTGAAGTAATGAAGCAAAATTTCAAGTTTTCTGAAATTCTGAAAGTCATAGTTCTGTTGAAAAAGTAAAACTGGTTCTTTTTGCACTTGACCTTTTGCTTTTTGCATTTAATGCCTTCTAGATTTATTTATTTTTCTCCCAGTCGCACAAGTCGTCACAAAGGTTTGCCTTTCTGACGAACTCTCATTCTAGTCGACAATTTCTTTTCCTTTTTCGTAAATAAATTGTCCCTTTCGTCATTCTTCGTTCAATCCTCGCCTGCAGCGAATGACAAATCAAGCCCCGCTGAAAGTCGTCACTCTTTTGTACCAAGCAATAAAATTTCCTCTGTTCCCTTGAAGAAATTAACGAATGGTCTCTTAGAAATATTTTGTTTCGTTAAAAACGAGCAGTTAATAGAACCTCAAACTTGGAAATTAAATTCTTGTTTGCTTAAAGTGTACAAGTTTTTTCTCTTCTTGAATCTTAAGATCTTTTTTAAATGCCGCTACTCAGCATTGAAAAAAATAGGTTGTTGGGCCCGTTACTTTGGTTTATATTGGTTTTTACTATTTATTTCGCCATTTTTCTTGTTAGCGTTAAAATTCATATTGTTTCAGTGAGTAAATTTGAGAAAATTCCTTGTAAGTCGAGTTGGACAAGTGATTTTAATAATTTTTAACAAATGACTTTTCTTATATCTTCAAGGCGAGATTAGATTCTCACAAGAATCCCACATTGCATCGACTTAATGTGTGAAAGAGTCTAGGCACTTATAGAGTGCTACGTGAGACCATAGAGAAGGTCAACGAGTGGTCATTCCGACCTATTAAAGACAAACAACAAAGCCCTGCTCCTACTTATATTAATAATTTAAAAATTAATTGAAATTGCAGTATAATCTAACAAATAGGTTTTTTTTTAAGAACAAATTTTAAAGTATGACGTCACTATTTACCGACCGTATTCAAATGTCTGATCGAAACTTACACTGAGATTTGTAAATAAAAATTCCGGAAGTTTATAGACGTAGACCCCAACTTTTACGCAAAAATTGTGAAGTTTATTTTTCCACTTTTAGCTTCCATCAGTTGCATATATTAATTAATTCCTGGTTGTTTTTTTGTGGAAAAACTTTCAATGCAACGAACGGGACATCGAGACATTTCCCGTGAGGAAGAAATGTACTTTGCAGGATACGTATATAAAAGGGGAAAAAAGGAAAAAGGGGCGAATGAGGTAGGCAAATGGGGTAATTAACATGAAGCTTCATACGTGGCACGAACGTTGAATGTCTGCAATTTGAATTATATGGTAAGGTCTGAAGGGAGATTCTATTTCGCGTATTTCGTGAAACTAAAATAAAAACAATTGGAAAACGGTATTCAGTAAAGAGTTAATTTTTATTGTATAATAAAATGACAATTAAATTAGTAGCATATTCTGAATAAAATAAATCTCATCGAGGCAGAAGCGGCAAATTAACATTAAATGCAAAATTTGATTCGTTTCAGTGAATTTGCGACTGTGCGGCAGTGGTAATAACATATCTTTTATTTCATTAGGATTGGCCAGAAGCAGTGATTAATTTATCAATATCCAAGCCGTAACGAGCGCACCGGGAAATGTTTGGTTCGCTCGAGTTGCTAGACTTTATTTGATTCCATTGCACTGGGAATAACGCTATAGTTGATTATCAACGTCGAACTGTTTCACTCTCCTGGGATTTTGACTCGAAAATCCATTTCTGTTATTCACGTTATGAAAAAAAAATCTAAAGAATTAAAAAATCTTTATATTCGTCGTATACGATTATAAAGATTTTTGTGAAGCCGATTTAAAAAAATTGACAGGCTAATTGCAAATATCTCCGGCAATAAAAATCTGTGCTCGTTTTTGTCCGGGTGTTTCGAAATTATCTTCAGAATGGAATTCGAATATCGAAGTCGTTGAACCTGAAGATGGCTCTACGTGTGCTGGGGGCTATAAAAATAAATGAGACGAAGAAGTGTCTGGCGGCAAAAAGGGAACGATTCCGCCGACGGTCATCGACCAATATTGTTCCTGGAAAGGTGCTCACGAAAACACGGCGCCTCTTGAAAGATTTGCCTCTTTGACTTTTTGTCTTCAGCAAAAGGCTTCCTTCGATGACCAAGGAATGTTGTCGTTCCAGCTGTCTGTTTCAGACTCTGGTTTGCCGTAGGTCGGGCATATGGACACAATCCTAACAAAGATGAACAGCCGGCGCGCGAGCAATAGCGTAGGACGCATTTTTTCCAATTGCCGAGAATTTATCTTCTCGACCTTTCGTCAGTTGTGTATTCTGAAGCAGAAAATTATCTCATTATTAATTGAAACCATCTTCTCGAGCAGTGAATGATTTATTACTGTCACACGACGTGAAGTCTCTCAAAGTCATCGAATTATAGAGGGAGGTATCACTTCTCGTGCGGGTAATTAATTAGTAATGATTGTATCGAAAGAGTTACATAATTCTATGGTCGACACCACTGAAGTTGGTCAAAAAGACGTGTTTGTGAACCTGTATTTTCAGAAGGATGAGAGCATGGCTTGTCGGATGTGATCTGCAGGTTCGTTTAAACGAAGCGTTAATAAAAGAGGAGGAATAAAATCAGTCGAGCCTTTCTTCCCGTCGCTAGTTTCCTCTTCCGAGTATTTTAAAGGGCTCGATCTTTTCAATTTAAAGGGGCGAGTTTAGCTGCCACTTTTCAAGACCAGTGAGACATGTCACTATTTTTAACTTTATTTTAACGAGGCTGTCAATTGAAATTATGTAATCTTCATTTGAAATTCTATAAATTCCAAGAAAGGAATTGTGTTTGGTGCCTGTTTCTCTGAAAAGGATGATGTAAATCCTTTGTGCAATTCTAATATGAATATTCAAAAGCAAGAGAAAATATATCTATTGAAGGTAAAAGTATCTTCAGGCTCGGCAAATCACTGCCTCAGAGAATTCAAATGTACGACGTCGCCCTTTCTGAGAAAGTATTCCATTAAGTATCTTTCCAGGAGTTGGGTTCCGGTTAGAATAAAACTGGAATTTTCATATATAACTATATATATATTATATATGCATATAAGATGTAGATACAATGCTACAAATGCTAATTCAATCAATGATAAAACAATGTTTGCCACTTCCTGATAAGAACTCACGTGGAAATTTAATTCTTTTGAAAGCATTGCTCCAATGTGACTTAGTCACGTAGCAATGTAAAAATAATGAAATTATATGAAAATTGTATCGAGTTTAGAGAACTTTAAGCAACCTTCGAGTTTTAGAAACATTTTATATTAAAAATGTCGTTATATTTTCGGTTAAAACCCACGGTAACTAACTACTACCTAAAATATCTTTTTGATGACATACTCTATGTATCACGTGCCCTTAAGCATACAAACTGTATTTTATAAACCGCGTGAAATTTCATAGTTCGCGAAGCACGGTGGCACCGTCGTTCATCAAAACATGGATTAACCTTTTTGTCAACCTTGGAGAGACCGGCAGAATATTACGACGGCTTGTTTCACGCCCACTAGAAGTAATTATCATTTTTCCAAACCAGAGGTGAACACGTTTTATTCGTCTGGACCATTGCCAACATTTTTCTTATACACTAAACTCACTCTATTTCCAGAATTCGCGTTATATTCGTAATGTTTTATATAAATGCATAAAATAATAACAGAAAAATCTCTAAGTCATGCAACTAATAAATTATTCTTTTTTGTTTCAGGTGAGTCATTTTACTATGCCATACCTGCAATTAATTTTGCAAAGATTTCGACAGTAAGGTAAAAAGTCTGATTATTTTTCATAGGGTGTTTTTATTATTCAATTCTACAGCATTCTTCGTATTATAAAACACACATGAAAATTGATATACGTTTATTTTTTGTGCGAGACGGTTCCGGGTCAGAGAACTCGCGTACAAGATTTTAACTTTAGATTACCTGAAAATATGATCCTGCCGGAAATTGCAACCATTTCCATGTATAAACGAACCATTAACTGCGCAGAGCTTGCACATAGAAACTTTATATTTAAATTTAAACCAACTGGATTTTATTCGAAAGAACGCTCTTTTCTTTTCCGAGATTTTTTTTAGAGGTTTCGTGATTCCAATAAAAGTAAAGGTTTCAAAGTCACTGTTGGAACTAATGTGGCATTTCCATGGCAAAGGAACTTTTTACAGATGTTATATGGTCCTTTGTTTTGTAGAACTTTATTACTTTTTTCGAATCCTTTGACGGAGGATTTTCTAATTTATTTTCTGCAATCGTGGTCCAGTCGTTCGTTCCAGCCTCAAGATATATAGATGTTTGATCACTGAACTCGAAAAGCTCGTTTTACCCCGACAGCATCCTGCTGATAGAACTTTACGTTGACTTCATCGACCGCTATTCTCCTTCAAAGAATCCTTGCTTATTTATCCGCGAACTTTATGGAGCTTGAAAAACTCTTTAAGACAAAACAATCTGTCTTCTATCAGATTTCAATTTCTTGATTTAGAGCACAGATTTTCCAAGTAAAAATATGCTTTGCAATATTTAAATCAAAGCACTCATTCTTGAAAATCCTGCCTTATTTTTTGGAAAACCTTTAGCTTCAAATGGTCCCTATTTTATTTTTACTTCTCACCATGGATCAACATCTGTTCAAGATGAAACCTTATTAGTTTTTTCAGGTTCCAACTCCATCTGCCCTTTCATTTTGCCTCAGACAAAATGCTAACTAAAACTTTCATCTCGGATCTCGTCCTATTTTTCCTCAACCCCAATCACAGACTATTATTTTTATAATGTCGCGCCTTTTTAACTCGTTAGACTATCGTAAAGTTGAATTAAAGTACCGCGGATTAATTAAGCGAATTCAATCAATATCTCTAATTATAATCCTGGCTTTTTGAATCCAACTAGCGGACTTAATTTATAGGCGTCATTTTTATCGAGAATGAAAGGGTACTAATTATTACTTTATCAGCTAACGAGATTTTTTGATTGCAATCACAATTTTCAAATTGAGCTTTGTGTGCATCATTTTAGAAAGAATTTGTGATATTTCTTTAATCAAGAAGAGTAACTTATAGCTCTGACATTTGGGTGTTTTCGTCTGCTCGCATTTCTTCGTCCATGACATCATGGCGGAAAGGAAGCTTGAATCCAGGGTGGATTTCTGTTTGGGGACGTTGAGTATGTGTTCACGGACCATTAGTTCCAAGGAGTACATCCTATTACGTTCGTATCCGTAGACACTGCATGAATATAGGAGAATTCTCCATAAGCATCAACCATTCTCGAAATCCCATTCCCTTGGAGATTTCTCGCAGAAAATTCTTTCCAAAAGTCTTAAGGTGATTCTCCAAGGACTGAGGATTTAGAACTTACTCCCAGCAATTTCAGTATTCATCGCATAAAACAAAATTTTAATCAAGCAATTTTAGAGAAACAATCACATATAAACCAGAAATAACAGTTTATTGATTCACTTGCATTGAAAATAATTCTGTATTAAAGAAACTTGTAATGCCTATTGTTTTTTTTTAAATATTTCTGGATGAAATAGAATTGGGTACATTATTTTGTTTATTTAAACGTTCAGAAATTTTTAATCATGAAAGATGAGTTTGCATAGAGTTAGCTTTCACTTAAGTTTTATCAATATATTTTTATAAGAAAAATGATTGAACAAAGCAAGCGCTTGTCGAAGAAAAGTGAGTCGTGGGTGTTTAAGTGTTCTATACATTCAAAGTAGTAGGGCCGTCCATTATCGCGAGTTTATGTTGCTTTGTAGTGCTTACCTATATTGCATTGCTTCGTGGTTCTCATTAATCGTACACCCACCGCGTCCTCACTGTATATAGTTTTCACTATCCGCAATTTATCATTGTTATCGACAATATCCAATCGACAACATAGGACACAATTTTCGCTACTCTAATTCTACTAATAACAGAAAATGATATGTTTTTGTGAAAATGATTAATATTGAAAAATGCCATGTAGGAAAATATACAGGAAACTCTTTGGGAAACCATATGGTAAACTATAGCATGAGAGATATTGGTTTACTATTAAATCAACTCGGGAACCAATAATTCAAACATTAATGACTATGACAATCGACTATTATGCCTCCATACATTGCGGCTAATGAAAATATAGAAATAGGACATAACGAGCCGGCTTACTATAATAGTACATCCTCATCTGCCTCTCCCTATTTGTTTTGCATCATAACGAGGTTCAATTTGCATCCTACTACTAGAGACTCGCAGCATTGAAAACAAATACGATCGAATTTGTAAAAGACATGCATTCTAGAAGTAATTAAGTCGCTCTACAGTTGCTTCATCAATTTACATACGATAATGTAAAATTCTCTCATTTACCGTTTGGATTGAATTTGTAAACATGTTTATCCTGCCATTCACCTTATCCTTGAAAGTAAAAGCAACATATATTTATCGCAAGATGTGATTATAGAGAAATCGGAACGTGTTTGTGAGAGTACTCTACGCAAAATGACGCAAAATATCAACAAGCAGAAGAGGAAGAATCGTTGACCTGATGGTATGAAAATAACGAAAGGAAGTTATTAATCCCGCAAGCTTATTATTTAAACATGACATCGTCGTCATTCGATCGGTTTCTACCTTTACGCTACGATTTTCATACCACCGCTTGTATGATTGAATCTATAATTATAATTCTTGTGGGAGTTGATTTTCGAATATTTTATTCTCTTTTCAATAAATATGTAAATAAAATATTCCTTACACTTGAATATATTACCTAGAATTTACGTTTTGTATTGATCTGCAATATTATTCATGCTTTCGGGTCGTCCCATCTCGACAGATATGTCTATATATAATTCACATGAACCATGGTTGGTCTCTACATATGCATTGCTTTAAATTATTACCAATCCGGTAACTCCTCATTCCATACATCTTGGTTGCAATCCATTCTCCGTTTGATACTTGATCTCCGGAGATTTGAGTTACGTTACCAAATTGAAAATTTTCGTGTCTACGAACAGGACGTATGTCGACTTCAACTTCCGGGTAACTTGCCACAAAGTTTATAAACTCGACGGAAATTCCCAGTTTGGTTGACTTGACACGTTTCTGAACAACGTTTCCTCCTTTACAACTACGTCTAATATTAACCACTTTATACAAATGGCAGGGTTTCAAAGGGTTCAAATTACAATTTTCAACTGCTATACATCTTTTATTTATGGAGCGTGTGAAATGAATAAGAGTAGAGTAACAATAGAAAAATGATTTAAAAGGAGTGAATAGTTGATAAATGCTATTCAATAACGCTTGTCATTCAACAAAATGGCAGAAAAAAGGAAAGCCTCGGAAATTAATCGAGGCACGGTGAATGTTCGGTTTGCAATATTGAGGCTTTAGATCGCCTGGTTTTGACAGCATTTCTTCTCACTCGTTACGTACTACAAATTGCCCGTAAACCCCACTCATAGTGGTTCTCTTTTTAAAATGAGAATAACGTGTTTTGTTAACTATTCTTTCTTCTGCTTTGAAACACACAGAAATAAACGTATGTAATTTCTGTGAATAAAAAGAACTGGAATTTGAATGCTTTTTGATGGAATTCCTTATCGGAATTTTTATGGAAATTTTGTTGGAAGTAAAGAATTTAATGTGCAAATTAGAGATTTTTCGAGATGAGAAGTGGAATGCACTTATTGGTAAGACTTTATTGCACTGATCAAATACTTGGTGCATCGACTTTCTGTTAGCTTCAAGTTGACTGAACATCCAAAGCTGGCTTTAAACCCTTTTGATAAGCTCGAGAATCCTCAACGTGCCAAGTTTACAGTCAATTGTACAATGTTCATTATAGCTTCCAACATCAATACTCTAATCAACACATGGTTCTAATTACAATCTATCTACTACTGATTTTGAAGGATATTTTTCTCGGGGAAAATGCATGAAAAATGTAGTTCTCCTTTTCAGGAGTGTGTGTAGTTGACAGAATGAGATCATTACAATGTTGAGGGAGGGGGAAATAGTGATTAGAGAAGGAGGAACAGAAAAGGGATTTCACCTCCCTAATCGAGGTAGGGTCGTAATAATGCGCTGACAAGACAGAGAATATAGGGTCTTGCACGAGACAAGATCTAGTGCAGCCATAACTCAGATGGGGAATGGTCCAGGGTCCTTCCGCTCAAATTCCTAACAGAACCATCGAGCTTCGACCTCATCCTCTTCCTCTTAAAACTCCTTCCTCTTCCTGTTCTTCTTATTGTTTATCGACGGATCTGCCAGGGTATGTTCTTTCATCTTCTTCATGCAAGAGTACTTCGTCTCCACTTTTATTACCCATTCTCTGCTGTTTCTGTTGTCGACGAACTCACTCTCAGATTTTGCATGTGGTACTTGTCTCTGTTCAAGTTTTATCACTAAAACTGAAATTTAATCTTGATATTAAGATACTTATATTACATTCTCATCAGAGAATGTATTATTTTAATTATATATATATTACTTTAGAAACTCAGTACTGACTACAAATTTTCAACACTGGGAATTAAATGATAAAATGAAATCTTGCGGCAATTAGAGTGTTAAAAAGGGGAGAGAGAAAGAGAACAATTAGACCCAATCTTGTCATGACGAACCTGTTTAATGGACCGTCCGGTCCTCTCGTAGGTTCCTCAGTCTATGACTGTATGCGTTTCGTTGATATTAATATTTATTATCAGGTCAACGACCTGATGCGGACGTGAAAAAGCCTTCTTGCACTAACGAGAACAAACGAGGATCTCGGGCCACGCAATAATTCGTCATGTGCCTGATGCCTATACCCCCACAGTCATATTTATCATCGGACTATATATGTAACTTCCATAAAAGATTGTCAAGGTGTGTCGCAAATTACTTTTTCCGGGTTCATTATATTTGACAATCCAAAGACGACACACTTCCTTTATCGACTTGATAAAATCTAGAAGTTAAGACTTATCAATATTTCCCACAGCTTTTTCTTCAAAAGCTTGAAGTTCGAAACTTCACACTTCTTCAGATATACATAAAAGAGTCTTTGGAAGGGGCGACATGCTTCACCTGCATTTTTACCAAGTATATCACTCTCATCATCAAAGTTTCTGAAACTTTAACGATCCATTGGACGGATTACTTTCACGTCATTTTATCTCCTCTCTTCCCTTCTCTGGTGCCTCTTTCACTATAACTAGAAAAGGGTCGTGGGCCGAGTATGGAGGCTTTGAATTTCAAGCTTTCAAGACTTCGTATACCTCTGATCGCGATATTACTTTCGTAATTTCCTTTTATCGATATTGGTTTTCTCCGATATCTCGAGGTTAACAGCATCGAGTGAATCGATAGTTGAACTGCTGTGGATATTGAAAGCTCTGAAATTAAAATATTGGTCGCCAACTTTTTTCAAACGACTGCATTTGCTGCTCACAGTTTGTCGATTTTGCCTTGTTTGGAAAAGTTCAGTTCGACGGCGAACGAAGAAAAATGTAGTTCTCGTAAAAAGTTTCAACAGATCCGGACTCTGAGAAGGGACAAAAAAGAGGCGAAGGCGTTCTTAGAGAGTCTGATGAGATTTTCAAGGGTGTCTTTGTGTCCCGTGTGCAAATCTATCAATTTCTTGTGTAATTTAATGGGTTTGGAGTCTAAACTTTTTTCTGTATTACAGTTGTTGAAATCGTTTGTAAATTTAAATTACCTTACAGTCCCTATATATCCATTACTGACTCCTATATTTAGCTAAGGTACCTGATGGCTTAATATCTCTTAAAATCTCTTGAAATCTTTGAATCATATTGATAATAACGCAAAATAAGAGAACAGAACCAAAAATCGTAAAATATGAAATATGTACACTTTGATTTGTAGAATGAATTTCAGCACATATTTCATAATTTTAAATGAAATTCAGAGTTGATGGCTGGTAAAGACCGTTGGGTAGTGGTTCCGTTTGTCGCTTTTGTCGAGCGATCGCTTTTCCTGCAACGAGAGAAACTGCGCTCATTAATCTTCGCATCTCTACGGTAGGTGTACCCCGTCTAACACAAGGATATCAAAATCCTCGCAGTCCTGAATTTTCTCTGAAAAGCGAAATTCCGTGCTAGAAAATTGATGAAACTTGTTACCTGTTCGGTGCCTCGCAATGGAAAATTCGCGAGTATAAAATATCGTGGATCCTCGCATAACTCAATCTTTTCAAGTTAGATTTGATGTCAGTCGAAAACATTTTCTCATATGACCTCGGACGCTGCAATTTCAACTGATTAATATTTTTCAGTCATAAAAAATAGACCAATCTAATTTAGATTGAAACATGGCTAAAATTGTTGGGAAAGGTTTCTCAAGTAAATTATTATCTCTCGACCTACTTTACGTTTTTACTTTTCACTTTTTTTTTCTTTATTATCTAGAACTATGACTACATGTAGAATTACTATGTGTAGAATTTTATCATTTGTACTAGCTCGTTCTTAATTGCGCTGTTTGCGAATACTTTTGCAATAAATCGTTTTCTTCTTTCCTCGCGATGCGAGTCGACCCAATTTCGTAAAGCACACACGGCTCTCTGCATCGGTTAATCTGGATGCAATGGGTCGCCTTTAGTAGGTCAAGTGCGGAAAGCCACCAGAGCTAAACGAAGGATGCATTAATCGATGATTCTCAAGTTTCATGTGCCGATGTGCAACAGTCGCGTGTGTCGCTACTATTAAATTAAGTCGTGCGAATGAACACATAGATTGTAATGACTGCTGATACTTATTGCAGTGCTTCGTGCCTTATGAATCAGAAATAAAAGCTTTAGCTAATTAAGTTTATTGCAATCTTTTCAAAACAGATTTTGCAACTGATTGAACACGTTGAGATGCTTTATTGCTCACTACATATCTTGAAAATCATACAATTTATAAAGCTATCAACTCGAAATTTTCGAAATAGAAACTTCCAAATAGCTTTGAAATCAGTAATGTTAGACATTCTCTAATTCGAGTAAATCCTACTCTATTCGATTGGAAAAGTTTATCAATTTAAAGGATGACTCGAGCGTTGAAATCGGTGACACAGAAAAGCTCTAAGCGCCCCAGTGCTACTTACTCTCATTTCGATTGAGAAATTCTTTTGCGAGAGTGCAATGGACCGTGCATTATATGTACTATACACATACGTATATATATATATATATCATATGTATGGACCATGCTTTAAAAGACACTGAAATACGAGCAGGAGATTTGCCAGGACTATTTTCTCTCTATCTTTCTCTCTCCAGCATAAACAAAATCCTCGCCAGTTATATCTCAGCTCGACGGACGTCCGTCGTCGGATTTTTTGCGCTATTTTGATTCTTTATTACAACACTGCAACCAAATCCGATGATTTGTCACGAGTTCCTGACGCACCGACAAATAAAACTCATCACCCTCCATTTTTTAGAGAAAGCTCGGCAAACTATCCTCCGAACTTCCGAAAATAATCCGCGAGTGTGAGAATTTTTTGCGCTTTAATAAAAGATTCTTTTAATTTTTAAACGATTTTAAAAGTTAATAACTTGAGTTCATTGTAATTGGGACTGGTTAATTGTTTAATGATATTCATACATAGAAATCTATATTGGATTTTCCAAAAATATCTGAAGTCGTTTGAAGTCACTTAAAATTATCCTGATGTCATTTGAAATCTTCTGAAGTCATTGCAATATCCTGAAATATCTTGAAGTTATAGAAGTGGGTGTATAATCGGTCGGTTGAGTTTGTAAACCCCTCGTGCACAGATTGAGGAGACGTTCTGCCTGAATGCAGCTCATTTCCTTCGGGAAACTGTAACTCAATCGGTAACTTTTCGAAACGGAAGTGGTCCACTGTCCTTACCTATCCCTTCTATGTTGGTAACACAATACATAAGCTTGATCGTTTCCTTCGTATTCCGGATCTACGTGATTCTGAACGCAATAGTGGACTTAATATCGGATTTGCGGTTGACGTAAGTCATCCTCTTCCACTGGGGTAACCATATTTTCTAGTTATTTAGACTGATATGATTATCTTAAAAATTTAATCTGGTAAAATAACTAAATCCATTTAAATATTTTCCATTTTTAAAGTGTATTCGGACCCCTTTCTCAGATAGAATTGATTAAAAAATTCAAAAGCTCTCCTTTGTATTTGAGGACAGTAAAAGCTTTCTCTCTAATGCAATATCTTCATCAGACATCTTTTTAAGTAAATTTAAGACGAGATTCCGTTCCGTTCGTAGAGCCAAGTTTAATGTTACAAAGGACGACAGTGTAAAGTCAGAAAACGGATTTATACTAAAGTCACTCACGTCACAAAAGACCTCTGATTACATACATATAATTTTATACAGGATTTCTGCTTGCTCAAGAGATCTAGCTTAATTAAGTGTCCCTAAATGTACAATTATACACATAGTCACACGTCCTTCCATTCTAGAAATTTGAGTAATTGACTTACTACCATTGTAATATTTTTTGAAACGTTCTTCATGTTTCATGTCGTTCTACTTGTATGAAGAATTTTTTTTATTAAACAAGTTAGACGTTAGACTGAAGGTAATTCAAGAGAGTTTCTTTCTCCTCATATAATCATAAAAATCTGAAACTACCAATTTTATACACAGTTATTTTCGAGCTTTAATGGACAGAATTTTTCGAGCATTTGAAATTGGTAAATATAAATTGGGAAATATAACAAGAGTTGAGAGTATAAAAATAATAATTGGTGTATCATAAAACTCAAGGATACTTTTACCTAGGGAAACATTGTTAGAGAATTTTTTCATAGCCGGTTTCTCTGACTGGAAAATGAATTTGGTAAAAGCACCGGGAGGCATCGACCTCGAGCTCGGTACGATCGATATCAACCAACGAGTCCTCTGGAAAAGTTGATACATAAAATGAGTGGTGCGGAAGATTTCAATTTTTTCCTAAACCGGAAAATTGTTTACTTTTCCTCGCGCAAGTTTGCATGGCGCTGTTTATTCTCCTCTTGCACGAACGCGTTTTTAAATTAAAGAATATGAAACTTTAGTCTCTTATAAATGTGTATGAAGAAGTATAATCCCAAGCTTTTTTATAACAAAGATTTGATTCATGTTTTGCCAAAATGGAAGTCTAGAGGCCAATAAAATACAGAAGTTTGAGATATGTAAATATTAAGGAATGAGAATCCTGCCTTAGCTCGCGGCTTATTTTGAAATGATAAAAGGTCTGGAAATTCTGTGCTTTTATCGCGGAAAGTGCATTTCTGATAAAATTACAGTTCTAACCATCATGCCTTGTTCCCTCCCTTCTGAGTCTGTCTCGAAGCATAGCGTGAGAAATTCATCTTCCACGTCTAATATGTGAAGAGGATGAAAGGAGCCAGAAAGAACGAAAAACAAAAAGCACAGTCTATGAATTTATTTTGCTTTAGAGTAGAAAGTACCAATTTCTGGACACCTGCTGTCTGAATATTATACCGATCTTCTATAAATATTGAATCACGAATTCATTTATAGAAACACGTATCATTAATGTACCAGAAGCTTTGAACATTCAAACGAACATGCATTCAAACGAATTGAAACTTCTCTCGACCATTAGTTCACTCTTGTAAGTCTCCACTAACTGAAACTAAGTTTAACTCTTATAATTACTTAGTTAGATGTACAGAGAAGGTTGAATTTGAATAGGTTCTCTGAACTCGAAATCTATTTAATGCAGTTCAGTTAGACTGGATCATGTAGGTGAAAATTAATGGGAGAATTTGATGCTCTTTTCGGAATTGAATTGTTAAATATTTCTTCCGGATGCGTGAGCGAAATTATCAGCTCATGTTGAAATTCTTGCAAAGCCTCTCTAAGATCTGCCTTGTGTCTTCCGTGTGTTATAACTTTACGTTGTCTACACACAACCGTACAAAGAACAAAGCGAAAATATCATGTACGTCGTCGTTGGTTTAGGTGGAAAATTAACGGGGCAGCATTTTACTTGCCGACGCTCGCACAGGAAGTAGTGCATAAAACGAAATTCTATCCATGCACCGTTCTGCCATGCCGGTGCAACACTCAACATTAACTCCGTCTACACAATATCATAATACCGCGGAATTGTATAAACACATGAAATGTAAAGCGCGCCAATACAAACTTGTTAAAGGATATTTTTATTCGTGTATATTACATATACATATACAATTTTCATAAACAAGTATGAAAGAAAGCTTGGTCTTTTTTACAACAAAATCCCGTGAAGACAAAATGTAAAGTGGGTTTATTGTACATACAGTAAAATTTTAGCCCGGTCGCGTAATATGAATTCATCTTTTGTTTCCAAACTGAAACCTAAAATTGAAAAGAGTAGCTCATTTTAATAGATTTCGAAACAGCCTCTTCGCCAATTGAAGGAGGTTCGAGTTTAATTACCTCTGATACCAACCTTTGTACGAACTTATTTCCTCATTAAGGGGCAAGAGGCAAGGAGAGGGGGAACGAGAACTTCGTTAATGAGCAGGGTCGTATAGGAGGGTTGGCGTTATGCTGATTTACTTATCGCCCGGTAGTTCCTGCTAATGTGCTTATCTCTCTTCGCTGCACAACTGAAGTAGAATTAAATTCTAAAGACGGAAATACAGATGACAATATCAAGTCAACCTCGGAGAGATGTTCACAATAAGATAAAAAAGACTCCAGTCAAGAAGCGGAAGTTCAAGTCTATAATACTAATTATAGAATTAATTAATTAATTGAATCATGAAAACCGATAACTGAAATCAATAACGAGAATAAAATAGAGGGGAAAATTGTTTTCGAAACTATAACATGGAAGAACGTTCGTTGGATAAGAACTCGTATTAAAAAACCTATCCCAGCGAAGCGATAACAGGATTTCCTTTATCGCCTCGCAGAAGTTTTGGAAAAGAAGCGAAGGTACTCTGAAAAGATTTTGTAGTCCGGAAGTGAAATCTGCGGAGTTCACGAGGCGAGGGTGAAAATTTTCATGCTCCATGAAGCTCCGTAAAAACAAGGGGCATTACGCAAATGAGAAGAGTCTGGGTGAAACAGAAGAACCAGCAGGTGTGGGTAGATGTTCGGCATGAGGAACAATGGACTAATGTATGTACAGTTAAAAAGAAAAATAGCGGAAATGAAGAAAAAAAGGGGCAGAAGAAACAAACATAAAAAAATGCAGAAGTGAGCATAGAAAAAGCTCGTTCATAACGAAATACACGTGCTGCAATTTAAACTCTAGGAGTCTTGTAACGCTCTCGTTGCTATGCGGATTCGAAATGCATAGATGAGTAAAATAAGAACGCTTTAAGGGAACTTTAAGTTTGAAAAATAGCTTTTCCTAGGGAGAAATTTACACGTGAATTTTTTTTATACATACTTCGACTGTGAATAGTGTAATTTTGCTGGGAAATTCTATAATCTGAAAGAAGTGTAGATTTTGTTAAAAACTAGCACAATTTTCTTTCGATGTTTATTCTCGACACGAAACTCGCGAAAAAAGCGAGTTTCGCGTAACGACGAAAAGTCATTGTTGAAGTTTCGACCATGTAAAAGGAGGCCTTGGCTTTTCAGTAACTGGAGCAGCTTGATAAATACTCGTTACTACCCTGAGCCTGCCATATTTATGAGGCCTCGCCAAATTCTCTTTTTTCCATTTATGAACTTTATCCCTTTTATATAATCTTTTTTTTTCTACCTTATTCAGAGCTATGAGGTAAATCATGAGGCCAAAGTACATATTAGATGCAGAGTTTGCCCCTTTTGAAGGACTCCTCTTCTTTCTCCTGTTTTCAAGAAAATTCCCATTTTTCCCATTTATTTGGTTGAAATTTCATCTATGTCCAGTTTTTGGATTGAAAACCAAAAAAAGGCGCCGCCAAGATATTCTTCATCATTAGGGAATGGTGTATAACTATTCATTGCAAAGCATAGATATGTATATTGATTTATTATATTAACGCTGCTTGCACTTACCCACCTTGCGAATCCGACCCAGATACCGTCAAGCCTGAATTGAGGTCGACGTATATTATGAATGCTGCCAGTTGCCTTACAAGGGTGGGTACAGTATAGTACGTTCCCTTCACGAATATAGGTATGTCGCGCAGTAGTGCACAAGTGCAGCCTTATTGCACAGATTCATGATTTTACGGGGTAAACACTTCACTCGAGTGTGAATAAACATTGGGAAGCTACAGCCTAAAATCTATTTTCACAGCACGAAAAATATAGTTTCGTTCAAATATAAGATAAGGATCTCTGGCAAGGAAAAATTTCTGGAGAAATTTCATGACATGAATAATTCAGTGCCCCAGAATTTTAAATTTCCTTCGTGTTTTACAAAATGTCAATATAATTCAAAAATATTCCCAACCATGTTGTTTTCTTTTTTATATTATAAAATGGGATATCTTAAATCTTGAAAGTTTGCAATTTTATGTTAAATGAGAATGTAAAAATCAAGTAAAACTAGAATAGACAGAGGGTGGTGGCTAAGGATCGGGGTCAAGTTGTGTCATGCGTCAGTGACGAGAAAAAAAAAGGAAAGGGTGTGTTCTGAGCAATTCCAGATGAAATTGCACCCGTAATGTGAGTATTATCGTAATGGGATCGAAAGTGCTAGGAATCGAATCTCGAATTTCTTCCGACAACTCACCCTGTAGTAACCCTTGCGACGCTTTTCAATATAATTTATTATTATCCAAATTCGAATAGTTTATCTAATAGGTATTTTGAAAACTGATAAAATTTTAATATAATCAAAAAAATCTGGTAATTTTCGACTTGGAAGCTTATTCTGCTCAGCAACGAAGCTTTTAAAAGATACTTTTCTCTTGGTAGGAAAGGCTAGCAATTTTGATCTAGGTTTTTTTTTCAATGAAGGTAAAAAGTTTCATGAGATTTTTCTCTTGTACTTGAAAAATCTCATCCACGACGACCTAGTTCCATGTCTCTAATTTCGTTCTCAAAGTTCACTCCTCTAGGGCCTACAAATGTCAATTTCATGCCTCAAACTATAAAATCGAGTATAAAATTCTCCTGGTATCTCAGTGTCGATTTTTAAATTAATTTTCATTCCCTCTTCTGATAAAGTTGCTCTTTGAGACACTTTCCTAATTGGGAAATTAATTTCTGAAGTTTTCCCTGGGAATGAAGCTCCTCTCAATCTTTCTCTAATTTGTTTAGAATTATTATTTTTATTTTATTTTTTTAATTACCCTTATTCTACCTGCCAAGTTATACAAAAGTGAAGACATTTCTTGATTGTGTTTAGATTCAGAAAATGCAATTACGTGTAACGTATTGTTGGAAAAAAGAAAGATTGGTTTGTTCATTTCTTGTTTCACATGCTAGATACTTCATCCCTCTCCTGTTGCCTACTTTGGCTCTAGCTTGTGTTTTATCTGGAGTACGAGTTTATTTCGATTTTATCAGGCAGTGTGCCATCCACACCCTGCTTGCTGGGTCGAGAACACGAGGAAGAGCAATGGGAAAGAGAAACCAGAGGGAACTGTTGAAAGAGAACGACGTCGTGAGAGTGCTTCTTTGGCGAGTGGCCAGTTTTCACTGTTATGTAGAACTTAGCACTAGTAGTACCCTATCATAAATGATGTTCCTCTACCTTGTTTTTCTCTTACGAAAATTTCTGGAATTTGGTACATATGGTTTTGCCCGAGGAGTTTACAACTCAACTAATCGATTGTACAACTTCTACTTCAACTTGAAGATATTTTATAACTTCAATAGTTAGCTCCTTTGACATTTTTTATTTTTTGTCTAAAGTCGCGCAAAACGTCGCACCGATAAATACGAAATGCAATGTTATTTATCTGGTGATGAACGACCTGAGAAGCACTAGACTGGAATTTCCATTTTCTTTAATTTTCACGACAGAGAGAACAGAGGCTGTTAATGCGCAGCCTCCGCATTATCATAAGTCACAGACATCCGAGTTTATATCGACCATTTCGGAGAGATGCAATTTAATTTCGTGCAAGAGTCGAAGCTCCTTTATCGCGTTGAGAGGTTTTTTTTGTTAGTATATTTAACGAGAGAAAGAGCTTCACTCCAGATTAATTGATTACATTTTATAATGCAGAGTGGCAATTTAATTTTAATCTATTATTTCTTCTTTGAAAATACAAGAAATATTAACTTATATCTATTTTTTCTTTTGTTTCAGGTAAATTGGTGTTTACTTGGTGGTTATTTTCTTTATAAGGAAACTTTGTACGTGAGTAGTAATTGGTTAATCTCGAAATTTTAAGGATGAGTGTCCAGCGAAATATGCGGATAATACCCTTAGATTCAAAGTTGATAATAATGTTCCACTTTCTGTAAGCTAACTATCTGAAAGTGTTAACATCACCAAAACTCTACTGGTATTTAGCTATTACAACCGAAATTCCCAGTTGGATTAACCGAACTCAAATAGTTGTTTGGAAACTTTGTCTAATCCCAACGAAATTTACTGTTTGCTGTATGCATAGTTATTCAATAGAATTTCCAAATCATTACTCAATAATACAATTTTTGAAGGAAAAATTATAAGATCGAAAAATTATCATTGAGATTGCAATCTATATTTAAGAATTTCCACATCATATTTTCTTCTTTCGAAACAGTACTGAATGCAAATGAGCACGAGCCATCAGTGGCATTCATTATTAGTCAGAAATTGTAAGTTTCTTAATTCCACCTACTCGTTCTTGGAGATCGAGAATTGAGGTCTAGCTTGAGGTGCAACATGAGTTGTATATTCATGATATTGTGTTATTATAACACTAATTACTCACGTGAGTGAACGTATTCCACAATGCATTGTAAATAACTCGTGGGAATTCAAAAGAATGTTAGACAAAGGGTGGTTTCATAATTCCAGGGGTCACACTCATTCCCCTATTCCCCTTTTCTCGTATTTTTCCCCTATTTTTCACAAAATCCTCTATAATATCAATATTTCAGGGTTTTGTCCACTTTCCCTATCTTTTTTAGGCTGCTATTCAGTATTCTTATACTACTCCCAAATAAAATTCTTTATATTCTCAATTTTCTTTCGCAAAAGTGAGTCAAGATTTCATCTTGAAGTCCAAGTACCGAAACATGTAATCTTACACGTTCAACTAGTTAGTAACAACTCTACGAGCATAACGTGTCCCACGTTAAGGTACATGTTATATCCCCATGTTCTCCATTTCTACAATATTCCAATATCATACAAGAGTTCCCTATCAGATCTAAAATATCACGTATGGCAATAGCATGTTCCAAATTATTCAACAAGAGTTTGAAATGGTTCCTGAAAGTACATTTCGCTTCTCGCACTAACTTTGAAACAGTAAAATTTCATTGGCGAAATAACCCGAAATGCAATACTATAAAATGTTCCCTTAAATATTTCGTGTGGTTATCAAACGATAATAATTTACTTGATTTTCATTCAACACATGAGTTTTAGCTTTTGTAGGGCGTTTAATTATGTTTTCGCATTTCTTTTACACTTTCAATTCGTTTGTATATATTCCCGTTCGGTGTCAGAATAACGAGCTCGTTCGGTTTTGTCAAACGTCAACCGAGTTTACATGCAACTTCATTCACGCGATTTTGCGTGCTCTGCTTGTTTTAATTGCCGGTCGTTGCTTTAAATTAAAAAAAAAAACTAAACCGCATTTTAATAAATCATTGATTCATGTACCAAGACAAATATCCATTTTCTTTTTAAAATGCTATATTTTAAATATAAGTATAATACAATAGAAAAAATAGAATTGTGTGAAATACATATTATATAATTACAATTACATTATAATTAGAATTCATTGTAAGATCGATAGTAATTTCGCCCTTAGTTCGAATAACAAGCTCTTTTTACAGAAGAAACAAGACATTTGCCAATTAATCGAAACTGATTAAATTGGGCAGTGGTTCGAATCAAGTACACGTTCGCAATTCGCAAACTCTGTTGGTTAACCAAAGCCGGAAAATCGTACTATTCAGAGATATCTAAGGAAACGTGAACGTCAAGTTAGATTTGGTTCATTGTTATTTAAACGACCATGATTAAATTTCTTCTCATAACATTGAATTCTATATTCATGTATATATTTACAGGTCTATTTATATATCTTTCGATAAACATTGATCAGTAGCTAGACTCTCTTCGTTTTCAGGTTTTGAACAACTCGAATGTAATTTCATATCTCTTTATATTTTAAGAGTAATGCTTACGTAATATATTCTTGAGATAAAGGAAAAGTTTTCAAAGGGTTATTTAAAGTAAAGAGAGGAGTAGCAAAACACGTTATGCCGATGCATCGCTTTCCAGACAACTCTTGGTACTTAATTCAGCAGAAAATCCCGGGAATCCCGAAGGGAATAGAGATTCGTTTTTCGTCGCACTCGAGATCGCCTCGACCACGTCTTGTCTCTAAATCCCACATTACAGTAAAAATTGAGACGGGATGAATGCACCCGTCAAGTCTCGACGTCCTCGGGTCGATTTGGATTACAATTCGCCTCGCTATCTGAAAAAGTAACACAAAGAACCACAATTCAATTTCCCTATTTATATATTTTTTTATGTGGGAATAAAAGCTCGATAAAGGGAAAAAAAGTGTTTCAAAATATCCATTACTTGGTTGGTGTAGGTCTATACTGTAAACTCTTTTGCTCTCTCACCCATTTGTTTGAAAATCAATGGAATTGACTTACCATTAGCGCCACATCGGGACATGGCGGAAGCTGTGAAGCGAAGCTAAATTGTAACAAAGGGAAATAAAACCTTGTCTGAAAGTTTTCAACAGAACACACGCTACACTCGGGGTCAATCCCTCGGGTAGAAAAAAACTTTTAACTGCACCCAACTTTATATTGGCAAACATCCACTACTTTTTCACAAATAACTAAAAAGTTCTGACAATTTCATTTTTTTACATCTTGTACACTTCAGATGTAATTGTGAAAAATTGGATTACTATTGGAAAATTTCGCTGGACTTAAAGTAGAATCCGAATCAACAGAATTTCCGGCCTAGCCTGACATACGTTGTTGTTTTAAACCTTCTCTAAATTTGAATCAGCGAAATTCCGCTGGTTCAGATCGTTCAGATTAAAATAGTGATTGGCTTTTGAACGATTGAAGTTGTAAAAGAAGTAAAATAAACAATCGTGCACGTTCGTTTGCTAGTAAATCTAAAATAGGACCTTCTGGGATTACATCATTAGAATGACCAAAATATGATCCCCAATCTTAAAAAAAGTCTGGTTTTTACCTCGGTTTTTACTGTGAATGACCGGGGGTGGAAAAAGAGTTTCGCGGTAGCGTGACAGAGCCAGCAAAATGTAATTTTCTGACAGAGCCGTTGGAGGGATTATCTTAACACGGGAAATCCCGGGTCCACCCTGAGCCGACCTGGACGTTGCAATGGTGCATCGACCGGGCTGCCAACCAACCGAGACAACTGTGAATTCACACGATTCCCAGCGGTCTCTCACTCCTTCAGTTTATGCTCGAATACACGTTGTTGCTAGCGATGTAATGGAAACTTAATTAATTGCTGTCTGTAATGTACCATTCTATACATTATCCATCGTCAATATGGCTCACCGATATACTTCATTAACTTTTTATGCCACGCATAACCAGAGGCAGCCACTTTGCATCCTCCTTATTTTTTTAAGACCGAATCTGTGATGAGAATCTGCAGGCTTGGCCCTAGCTACAAAATGAGATTCTCAAAGGGAGGGACAAGGGAGTGAGAATAAAAGGGTTGGAAAGGAGAATTGCAAAAGTGTTAGTATTTATAGTGTTATATTTATAAATAGGTTTATTTGTTGATTTCGTTAGAAGGCATTTTAAATATTTAATATTGACATGAAAAATTGATACATTCTTTTTGATTAGAGAAAATTGGTTACTCTAATTTATTTGCTGTGATACAAATTTATTATTGATTCAATTGACAGTCGTGCAGAGCTTGTAGCAATGAATTTTAGAATAGTGTAACGTTGTTACGTGGATATTGAATAAATGACATACCTCGAGGCAATTTCAATTAAATTTTATGTGAAAGAGATATATTAACTGTGCTGTTCCACAATATTGACTGCATACATAACTTTTATTAAGTAATTAGATTCTTCTCAATTAATTACTTTGCCTTTTTTATCTTTACGCGTAAAGTGTAGAAAATATAGCGTATAAATAAAAGTAGTGATAGAATATAAGTAATGAATCTTTATGTTCTTATACAGATTTTTGTTTTTTCTTCGTTCTTCTTTCTTCATTCCATTTTCTTCATCTTTGCTTACAAAGTTTCTTACTGAAAGATGCACTGTCTAGGGTCAGGTCTTACAAAGTTTAAGTATAGGTTTTCCATGTATTTCGCGGTCGATTCTTCTCTTAATGCAACTGCACGCAACGATTTGCCATGACCTCACTGCACGAAAATAGTTCTTGAGGGGAACGATCTCGTACCGTTTATGTATAGAAGGCACATTGTACTGTTGCAGGAAAGATAATCCATTTCTCACTGAAACGTGAAAAGCTTAATCGAAAAACTCCTCAAATTTCTCACAAACATTTGCTGTTCATTTTTCATGTGCTTTTTCATATGAAATGCATTAATATCCTCCAAATTCTATTTTCTCTAACATTTCCGAAAATCAATTGATTGAATAGCAATTTTCATTTATCCGGTAAAATGAAAATGATGGCAAACTGTAATTCAGAAATATAAAAATTATAGCAAGTTCAGACTTACTCTTACTTCTAGAAACATGTCATGAAATTCTGACTGAAGTTTATCGGATAATATAATTTACCATCCTTTGCCTTGATAATACAAAGCTAAAGGAAACCATGGGTGCGCGAGATTACAATTTTACAAATTGGGAGCTCTTCTGGAATTAATGAGATTATTAAAATGCCGAGTTTCGTTTTGTGAAGAAATAAATGAATTAACGTCATCTTTTACCTTCCCTTCTGCATCGCATCCTAGGAATTCAAGCTTTTCAGTCGAGCTGAAAAATTATTGTCCTTTGTAAGATATTTTCCTCCTCACTTAATTTGTTTTTTCTTATTTTTTGTACTTAAATATTTTTTCTAATTAAAAATGTCTCGAGCGAAAAGTTTTTTCCAGAACTTTAATAAATGGTGGTAAAAATTGAAGAGGAGGTCTTTACCTCGAGAAGAAAATTATTATTTAATGTTGTCTTTTACTTTTCGCGCGCACCTATGAAATTTATCATTAAATTCAAAATTTATCGTGTCTAGTCGAGTTCTCCAGTTTATGTAAAATAGTTTAGTGATCGCATAATATAGAGTCTAGTCTGCTCGCGGGTTTATTCTCCAATCTACATCTGCGTTCGTCGATAAACCGGAAATCCATTTAATGTTGAAAAATCCCATAAATTTTTTTTTCCTTGAAGTACCATAATACAATAATAAAATTTAGAGACTAAAAGATGTATATTTGCTGAAATAGAAATTCTATAATGACGACGATAGATAAATTCAAAGAAATAAATTTATTACTAAAAATATTAACGGATAAAAAGAGGGTTGCAGATTTATTTATGGATATTCAGTTCCACCTCGATCAAGAATCCTCTGTGATTTTTTCGGAATGTCATATCTGCCTCGTGGCGTTTGATGTTTGGTTCAAACTGGATGTCATGTTATTTTTCCAAATAACTCCGAGGAAAAATGGTTATGGCAACGTTACCTTTCATTCGAACTCAAAGTGCTGCAGGCTGCGCAGAAAATCGATAAAGGGCGAGTGACAAACCGGGAAAAGCTCGTGGGTAGATAAATTGTCTGTGTACGAGTGTATTTTCCTTTCCAAAGCCTGCATTTTGCATATCTCTCGTATATTTCTAAACTGATATCAATCTGGACGTTTTGAGCAACTGAAATTGATTTAAATCGAATAATATTGTTGAAACTATAATTTATTCATGCAACAAGCATTTATCTTCCTAACAAGTTTAAGAACTGAGGATTTATAATTGATTATGATAAATGTTTACGTATGTGTATCTGTTTATCCAGTGCTAACAGAATTTTTCTTTTTTTTCAGGTAAGTTTGCGAATGGTACGGATCATGATCAAACTTCTGTGACTTCCTCTGTTTTTATCACCGACGTATCCCGTCAATGGGAGCGTAAGTAGTTTTGCTCATCCTGGGTGGCCACGTGTCAGGAAAGTCAGTGATAATAATAATAATAATAATACTAATAATAATAATAATAATACTAATAAAAATAATAATAAATTATAGGCAGGGTTTAATTGAATAATTAAATTTTGTGATCACTCTGTGAATATCATCATAATTTTTGAAAAGAGCAGGCATCATAAGTGAATTTTGACCCTGGAAACTGGATGAAGGCATTTTTTAAGTATGTATATATGAATATGAATAAGTCTGGGACATATTAATCTCACCATCTGGCATGTACTGTGTGTACTTTATCCAGTACGATGCACCACCTGGTACCTCAGAATAAACGCCATAAATCTATAAACTGCATCTCTGTCTCAAGCAACTCCACCCAGTCTGAACTTTCGTAGCGTAAAATCTTAAATAGGCTCAGCCAACTTTCTTTTGCTCAGATGGGTGGTGTCACGTTATGAAAAGGATATGATGGAAGGTGTTTCGAAACTTGCTCAATAAAAAAAAAAGAGTAAAATTACAGAAGAAAAAGTGGTGAAAAGAAATGGGAGAAAAGTGGGCTCCAGAAAAAGAGGGTTGGACACAGTTGATTTAATCTGAAAAAGTTAGAATTCAAGCGTAATTCACCGATGCCATTTCATCCATCAGATAATTATTGTCAAAACTTTGTGATAGGTCTTCTTATACAGAAGTCACCTTTTATCCTCTAACTTACTTTATTCGAGTCGCAGAAGCTTAATTAAAGCTTCACTCTTTCAGGATTTACTATCTTTGAAATTCGAAAGCATGAAAATTTACATTATATCAATGTGAAAGTCAGTTCGAGAGTAGTTATCAATATATATTGAAATTGGCACTTGAAATATGTATTTTATATCCAATTTATTATTCATGAAGATAAAACTTGTATTAATGCAGACTATTTTGAATATCTATTGATTTTCAATAATGAATTACAAAATACGTTTCCGCTTGCATATCAATATGAGTGAAAATGCAATTCTCGTTTTAATATCGGACATTTTGTAAAACAGGATTTTACACAATTTAGTTTAGAGGCTGTTTACAATGAACTTTTAAAGTATATGTATTTTAGTATTAGGTAGAGAACAAACGTAATTAACTAAAACCCTTTGTTCTGTAGAAGCTAACTCATGGGTCTAATTAACGTTTCGGCTTTGAGTACAGTTTGCACATTTGGTTATTGCTTAAAACCCGTTGGCAGGCTGCGAAACCCCTTTCTAATGGATCGCTATAGCCCTTATTTAGAGCATTTAGCGAAAGCCAAGATCATTTAGGAGTTTGAAATACTAAGTTTACGTCTGTTACAATTCCACTTCAAAATTTAATTATATATAATTTACTTTAGCTTGCTGAAATTCTGTTCTTGAATTTTAAATAACATGATGAAGAACAATTGTCAAATGATCGATCAACTCTTTTCTCTTTAGAGTCTTTCTTCTTTTATTCTTTGCGAATATCAAGTTAATCAATCAAGTTTAGTTGCGTTCAGTATAAACATATCTACCCTCCGAAAGTTCATTAGGAAGGGTAGCAGACGAAAGCAAATTGGGCTTTCTCGTCCGTAGTCATCTCGGTTTGGAGATATTAATAAAGTTATCGACGTCGAGTAATAACGTCATTTATTATGAAATCGATCCCAACCCACTTTGCATTGATTCATTCATTTATGCCACTCAGGCGGGCAGAATAAGAAGAGAAACTTGAATAACTGCATAATTTGTTAGTAATTAGTATAATATCGTTTCTGATTTTTTTAAAAGGATTATATTAAATGAATATAGAAAATTCATAGATATGTATATATATCTATGTACGTATCTATGTATAAGTATCTAAGTAACTAATTATGTTAATTAACTAAAAATCAAGTTGACATAATGTGATTATTCACTGCTCTCGGAACTTTTTTATATTTTTGCGACCACTGCCAGTTTTTCACAATCAGTGAGCAATAAATGTTGCCAGCGATGCGGATATATCTCTTTTTCTCGACTCTTAGGCTTTTAGAGAAACTAATTGTGCAACCGACAGAATTTATAATTTGCACTGAATTTCGTGCTACATTTTAGAAAAGGATTTCCAAGCGAAATTAAATTCGCGTTTAACGTCGACCAGTTTGCGAGCTTGGTCACGACAGAGTTTTTAAAACGTTGCAAAGTCAGCGATAAAGTCAAGGCATTACGCTCGGCGGCAAATAAACGCTTAAAACCATTAGCCTACAATAGAGAGGTGGGACTGTATAGTTATACGTACTTAGGAGCAGGATATGCCACATCGTGCAATATATCCATTCTCCATCTCTGAAAAAAAAGAAATAAAGAGAAAAAAGAATTTTAAGAAGTCAAGTTACCATATTCCGCTCAGGATATTTCGCATTTTACTTTTTTTTGTTCCATACAATATTTCACAAATATTACGTACCATATACAATTATACCTCTCTTCATTTTTTTATTTTCACTGCGGAAGATGAATAAATAAAAAAAAGGAAAATAAAAAAATTTCCGGAGAATAAAGCGTACATTATTGATGAAAATGATATTGGAATTTTCTGACTACCTTTAGAAAGTGGTATGCAGTGTATGTGTAGATCTGTAGATGAATGGCTTCGAAGCATTAAAACCTTATTAAAAAGGGAGTCTCTGGAAGAGCATAAAATACCGGAAATCGATTTTCAGCTAGGAGAACAAAGCGGAAACGTGATCTCACTCGTCTGGCTGCTGCTTTCGATTTGCGTGGACGATTTTCAATCGTATAAATTTCCATGTCGCCGAAATGCGCCCTCGCATTACACACGCTCGTTTATCCAAATTTCGCGGGCAAAACGTCATCGTGACGCTTCGTATTAATGCAAGATTTGCATAAAGTGGATTACGCCTGCAGTTTCGTATATAGCAGCCGAAACAGAAAATGAGAAAGAGGGAGAGAAATAAAAAATATATCAAACGCTAGAAGCGAGCGCTGCTCGAAAAGTAAAATTGGTATAGCTCTGAGCTAAACCGACGCATAATTCCGAAAAAGTAATGCGTCCCATGGAAGGGATAACATTCTGATATTTTTTTCTTTTCTACGAAAATACGAGTATGTAGTTTAATTTCGTCCGTTCTGTTATCTGACGCTTGGGACAATGCTTATTTTTCTGCACTATAGAAAAATAAAGCTTTTGTGATTTTTTTGGGAAAATGGCTTTTTAAAATTTTGATTCATTGGATAGTTAATCTGAATTCAAGATAAATATTTTAAAGTTGGGTCGCCTTGTCCATTTTATGAATTGGACTCATTTTGAATTCATTCGGGGATCAACCGTTACATATTAAACAAGAAAAGAGAGTAATGAGCTAATAGAATAAAACAGAGTACCGATTGTTTCACATGTGAATGACTTTATACCGACTTAATCAGACGAGCATAATGCACTGTCAGTACTTTAATTGAGGTACTACAAACTGGTTAACTTGTAGATAAAGTTGACCATAAAGAACATAACCGGTCCCTTGTATTTGTCGATAAATGCATACAAGCATGTGATACGAGATCTGACGAATACATTTGAAGTAAAAGCAGATACGAGTTCTCTTTTCCGTATCATGCTCCTCGCAAAAAAATATGCGCGGTCCAGTCGTGCAAAAAAGCTCACACGATACTGTGCCTGATACGCCCTCCAAAGTGCGACGATTTATGGATTGTTCTGCTTTTAAATTTACCTTTTTTCCAACACTAAACCTGAGTTTCGTTATACCCAGTCTAGTAAATGAAGAGGTTTATGGAAAAAATGACATGTGTCGAATTTTTTTTAGCGTTGAAAGGATAGGTCGTAAATTTTTAGTTGTCTTCAGTCTGGCTGAAAATATGAAGATAGCTTGTTCGAGTTTTGAAGTATTGAATATAAATATATGTAATTTAAATAGTAGATAAGAATCTGGAATGCTACTAATAAAAAAGGGTTCATATTTTGGATTTTTAATAATTATTTTTTCTTATTTTCAGACGGACAGACTGTACTGACTCTTTGCGAATTGTCAGCGCGATGCGTCGCTTCACACATTCCGTTCGAGCTGGTGGAACATGTTTATCCACCAGTGCCAGAACAGCTTCAACTCAGGATAGCTTTCTGGAGTTTTCCCGACAACGAAGAAGACATCCGACTTTATTCGTGTCTAGCCAATGGCAGCGCCGAAGAATTTCAACGTGGCGAGCACCTCCATCGGTCAAGATGCGTAAAAGACCCCCTTCAAATCGGTAATTTTGATTTTGAATTTGGAAACAAGTCACTTTTCAAAAAACGAGAACTTACAGATTATTTTTATTTCAGAATGAATTTTATAACAGAGCTTTTAATATATACTCAATTTAGACCTTTTAATAGTAGACAAAATATCCAATTATATACCAATCATGTTTTCCTCAACAATGTATCCGATATATTGGCAACATCATTTTTTTAAATAGAATGAACGAATTTCAATCATTCATGAAAGTTCCGAATTTTAGGTTTACTTCAGTTATTTCTTGAAAGATGCAAGGCTTGAAAAAAGAAAAAAAGGTAGAAAAGACTGCCGAGAGCGCAGTATGTTTCCCGGTGTCAGCTGCATACTTGCTGAAAAAACCTACCGCGTTCGTTGTGAGACCCGACATATTTTATTTAAATATGCAGCAGAACTGAGACTTAAGATATTCAGTTTATCTCATAAAGTAAAAATACACTAAAATTTGTTAACAGAGATTTTCTCTGAATGATTATTTTATAATTTAAAATCCAATTTTTTACTTTGTTGTAACTAAGAGCGGGAAACTACAAGAATTTTGGGGTTGGTAAGACTGATGACTGAGATTTCAATTATTAAAAAGACTGCTAATTGATTTGGCAACACTATCAATTGAAATTCTTGGTTCAAGTTCTTTTTATGAAAAGATTTCTTTAAATTTTGAGTTTTCCTTTCGCTTCATATTGAAAGTTTACTAAAATTTTATTCACGTTCAAAATATTCGACCGGATAAATTTAGAGAGACTATCTCTTTGAATTTTGTATTCCACGTCGCACTATCATATCGTGGCTTCCTGGTTACGTTCAATTCTGCGATATTTTCTCAAGAAAAGTCGACGAAGCGTTTTAAAATAGGTCAGGTTTTCAATTACAGTCAGTTCTCTTGTTCGATAGGTTTTTTAGAAGAAGCTTTTTATTTGAGCTTGATTTTTGAGGGGTACTTTTGTAGGAATGTACCAGAGAATGCAAGAAGCATATACTATTATGGTAGAAAATACTATTATTGACCTGAAAAAACATCTTGTGGTTTCTTTGTATTTTATTTTATTTTCTTTGGAGGAAAGGAACTTGTTCGTTCACAACTATGTTGCTTTGGAATTTTGCCCATTCAAATAACTGCGGTTAAAGAATATCTTACTCCTTTCTAGATTGCACAATTCCACTGAATTCCTGTTGATTGATCAGGATATAAATAAGCACAGGAAACTCCGATAATTTAGAGACTGGTAGCACTGCCAATTTCAAATTACATCGGAAATCTTCATTTGCTTGTTAATTTTGCCTGTTCTTTAATTTTGGCTTAGTAGTAGATTTAATAATTTAATTTAATTTAACTTCTCCTTTATTTTCAGGGTTTCACCTAAGCGCGAGCGTAAACGTGCCAGTGCTGTCAGCTTCAAATGGAAGCAAGGCACAATTTAATGTTGCAGTGACTTTTGATCGTCGAAGAATCACGTCCTGTAATTGCACTTGCACCTCGACTGCTTATTGGTGTTCACATGTGGTGGCCGTTTGCTTGCACAGGATACATATGGTAAAATCAATTATTTATAAATGTATTACAAAAAAAAACAATAATGTAATAAGCGATAAGAGTTTAGGGCGTTGGACCCAAGTGTCAAACTCAAAATTTCAAATGGTTCAATATCAAATAAAATACTCCGGAGATTATAAATTCCTGAAGTTCCCAAATTTATTTTTACCAGAAGAAAATAAGTTCGGGAAGTTAGATAAAACTTTAAGAATATGCAATCATGCTGGAGAAGTTACCATTCAGAAGTTTAAGGAAGTCTTGGTTAGAAAATGAAATGAGTTTTTAGGTTTACGATTATGTGATCTCTACTGTCTAGTTAATTATGAAAATGTCTTTTCACAGCCAATGCAAGTGTGCTTGAGAGCTCCAGTGAGTGAATCTCTCTCTAGGTTACATCGTGATCAGTTGCAAAAATTCGCTCAATATCTCATCAGTGAATTGCCCCAGCAAATTTTACCAACTGCTCAGCGACTTTTAGACGAATTATTGTCCTCTCAACCGAGCGCTATCAACTCTCACTATGGAGCTCCAGACCCAACGGCCGGGGCTTCTGCACACGACCAAACCTCCTGGTACCTCGACGAGAAGACTCTGCACGACAACATAAAAAAGATACTTATCAAGTTTTGTGTACCAGCACCCATCGTTTTTAGGTAATTATTATCATATAATCTGAACTATAAGTGTGGCTCAAGTCAGGAAGATTTGACCAGAGAAAAGTCAAAAAATGTTGATACTATTAAAATTACCTTGAAAATTGAGAAGGAAATTCAGTTTTGAATGTGACTTTTGTTTAGTGATGTGAATTATCTAACCAACAACGCCCCACCGGCTGCAGCAGAATGGTCCGCTCTGTTGCGACCTCTACGAGGTCGAGAGCCCGAGGGTATGTGGAATCTACTCTCGATAGTTCGGGAGATGTTTAAGAGGACTGACAGAAACGCGATACCGCTTCTTGAGATTATTACTGAAGAGTGCATGGCCTGCGAACAAATTATTGTCTGGTGGTTTAACACAAAGGTGGCAATGACAAGCGGTACCGGACATGGGGGAGGAAAGCATGCCAACATGAACAGCAATGCTCATTCGTCTCAACATGCCTGCTCGTCCCTTTGTGACGAAATCGTCATTCTCTGGAGGCTCGCCGCCTTAAATCCTGCTCTCTCACCCTCCGAACGTCAAATGCTTCTTGGGCAATTTTCCGCCTGGCACATGAAGATTATGGACAAGGTACGTGCGTTCATCTAAATTGACAACATTTTTTTCTACAGGAGAATTTTTTATGTATAAAATGATTTTTTTTTTAACTTTTAGGTAACAAAGAGTCGTGGTAGTTCCGTCTCACTTAATTCGCATAACCGAAACAACGGTGGTGGGCAAAAAGACTCTTTAAAGACCGACCTGGAAGTCTTTACGGGATTTAAGCCAGCTGTGGAATCTTGTTACCTTGATTGGGAAGAGTACACTCTACCTGGCATTACTTACACTGCAGAAAGTAATCCTGTTTATCATTGCCCATTCACTTGCTTCAGACATGCAGGTGATAGTAGGACAGAAGTGAACCAGGCAAGTTTAAACCTTTGAACATGGGAAGATAAGATCTTTCTGTTCTTAAGAAAAAAAAAAGAAAAAGAAGTAGTTTGGAACTAAAGTAACTTTTGTCTATTTCCCAGGTGAACTCTAGTGCTGCTGTGCTGAATTGCCAGCCACCGACTTCTCATCATCACAGCAGACGACCCTTGAGTCTAGGACTCGTTGAATTTAGTTACATGGATAGAAGGAGATTAAATCCTCGCGACTTTCCTGGATTGTGTTCAAGAAGCGGAGGTGGGGATGGAAACCGAAGTAGCGATAGTTCAGAGGGCTTTTGTGAAAACGATGCAGACATTAACGACATTCCTGAGTCACCAGTTGTCTTGATTAGAAGAGGCTGTGGCCAAATTAATAACTGCGGTGATACAGATTCACAGGTCAGGAATTTCGAATAATGTTTCACAATAATAATTTTGAAAACTTGCAGCGACTAAAAAACTATTAATTGTTCTTTCAGGAGGGTGGAGGTAGTGAATCATCATCGAACAGCAACGTAAGTTCAAAGAAAGCTCAAGGCTTGGACAAGCATCGCTCAAACGCCTCGTCCGAGACGCATAGTGATAGTAGTGATAGTTGTAGTACCAAAGCCCCGTGTGAAGTGAACTGTAAAAGGACGGAAGACGACTTCCCCGAAGCATCATGTTCCAGTTTAGCAAAAGCGGTTAGTGTGAAAAGTGAGCAGGAGTCAGATCATGAAAAAGATCCCTCCAGGAGGCCGTCCAAGGACGAGAGCTCGTCGTCGAGTAGCGACAGTCCTTCTGGCGACGAATACAACGTATATTATTATGATCCCAAGGCCGCTGTTAACAACGGAACTGGTAAAGAAGTCAAGAACGAAACTCACAGCGCAGCTTCCACGATTAGCGTTTTAGGTAATCTCAAGAAGGCGGATGATCCATATGACATCCTTTTCGCTAGAGCAGAAGGACTTCATGCTCATGGACACATCCGAGAGGCCTGCAGCCTCAGCGTTAGTTTGGCTGATAGACTTCTCACTAATCCACCTGATCTCATGGCCAATCCGCCTCCTATGCCCATAAAAGGCAAAAGAAAGAAGGTATTTTAATTCTGGTTTAGAAGATTAATCATTAAGTCTCACAAGTATTTCTAAAAATGTCAATTCTAAACAATAAAATGTTTTTTAGCATCAAATCAACCCTGCATCACACAAGATAACGTGTCTAGCTTCCGCAATTTTGGGCAAGTGCGGATTTCTTTGCATGGTGCTTGCTGAGTTTCCGGAACATCACAATTTGGCTTTCAAAGTAGGATTGTTTGGGTTGGAAATGGCGAGACCGCCAGCAAGTACCAAATCTTTAGAGGTAGTTTTTAATAAACCTATAAACTGATAATAAATGAACGATGTTGAGATATTAATATATTTCTTCTTCTTTCTCTTTAGGTAAAATTGGCACATCAAGAGAGCGAACTCATCGGACTTTTAAAGCGAATCCCTATTGGACCATCAGAATTGTTGATGATCAAGCAGAGAGCGAAGCAGTTGAGAGACGGAGTTCTCCGTTCCAGGGGACATGCTCTTCTACCAATCATGCTCGCCAGCTTTATATTCGATGCTCTCAGTGTGTCAAGTATGTTAATTAAGTTTTTTATATCATTATTACGGAGACGAATGTTGATCGTCTTCCTTTTCGTTCTGATCTTATCTGATGGTACTTATGCGTTTTTTTCGTAATTGTTTTCTGGAGATGAAAACCCTAGTGCAATAGTAGCAACCGACTAATACTTTCAGAATAAAAGGTGTTCGTTTTGTTGTATCTTAAGCAAAAATGAAAAAAGTTGGGAATGATTCGCAGGAATGAAAATGCCCACAGACGTTGACGAGAATCTTGGCTTCGACGCCGCTGTTGCTGCCCTCGGACTCAAGGCCAACGTAAGCGAAGCGGATCATCCTCTTCTTTGTGAAGGAACTCGACGTCAGAGGTACTTATCGATTAATATAAAATCATCAGAAGGTTCTATTATATATGTATATATATTATATGTACTTTGAATATTTATTAACAATTGTTTTATCTACTTTTGCAGAGGAGAGTTGGCGATTACGCTTTTGGTACATTATAAGGATGAACCAAAAAAAATTGCCAAGATAATGGATAAACTTTTGGATCGCGAGATACATCAGTTGATCAAATCCCCAATTGTTAGCAGCTATTACAGTTCTAATCCTCCCACTAAGAGCCAGGTAAAAGCTTTCAAGTTTTCAAGAATAAGTAATTTAGAGGCATTTATATTTGACAGTAATAAATAATATCTTATAATATTTCTTTTAATAGTTGGCCGCTTTCCGCCGAGAAAAATCGTGTTCTTCTCCAATGACTGGAGCTGAAGCGAGCAGTACGACCGAAGGTATCAGTGGAACTTCTGGTAGACCCCATAGCAGCACAAGTGCTGAAATTGACAACGTAGTCGGTGTCATTCCTGTTCAAACACAAACTACTCAGCAACCAGTGCCTACTAGAGCAAAAGAGCCAAGGTGACTTTTAAATTTTTATGCATTATTCTAAATTTTTCTTTGTTTTTTTAATTTAAGTCATTTGGACATACCAACCTGATAATGATGTATATTATCTGTTACAGATACAAGAACAAGAGAGCCACAATTCCAAAGCCATTGATTCCGAATCAACCTTCAGAAGCTGGCGCACATTTTATGTTCGAATTAGCAAAGACTGTCCTATCAAAAGCAGGTGGCACCAGTTCAACCTCACTTTTCACGCATTCCTCGACAATTCAAAACAGCCACTCTGCACACAGGCCGCTTCATATGTGTGCCTTTCAGTTGGGTATTTATGCCCTTGGTCTTCTCAACTGTGTTAGCCCCAATTGGATAAGCAGGACATATTCGAGTCACGTTTCATGGATTACTGGTCAGGCAATGGAGATTGGAACAGCGGCGCTTTGCTTCCTAATTGACAGTTGGGAAGGGCATCTCACGCCACCAGAAACCGCCAGCATAGCCGATAAATCCTCAAGGGGCAGTGATCATAATTTGGTCAAAGCTGCCGCTGAACTGGCTCTCTCTTGTCTCCCACATTGCCACGCTCTCAATCCGAACGAAATTCAGAGGGCAATTTTGCAGGTATTGTTGATTTGCTTTTTTTCAAATAGTTAATTTTTGAAAAGTTCTGAAGAGAATTTTTTTCCAGTGCAAGGAACAAGGCGATATGATGCTCGAAAAAGCTTGCATCACTGTCGAAAGTACGGCAAAGAAAGGTGGCGGAGTCTATCCAGAAGTTCTTTTCCAGGTTGCGAAATTGTGGTACGAGATGTACGGCAGGGTAAGAAATAATTTATATTTGTTTATTCAGGAAATATTTGAAAACTCATAATATAATATGAGAAGCGAATAAATTATAATTAAAATATCTATAAATAATGATCGACTAAGTAGTAGAATAGAACACAAAAAGGGAATTTTAAAAATATTTATCGTGTAGCTTTTACCTGCTGGAGAACAGAATGAGGAAATACCTCATGATCCTCTACAACTGGATCCCAACGGAACTCTCTTGGTAGAACCCGGACCTCAAGTGGACATGGCAACTGGTCAAATAATATCGGGACCCAGTCAAACTGTAGTTGTGACAAGCACGCAACCACTACCTCAATCATATCCGCATCCGGCTATAACTACACTCGCTCCTTTGGGTAAGTAGTGGAAAAAGGTGACCTTTATTAGATGTAAGATTATGTGGAACAGATAGAATGACTCCGTTTTTTGATCCAGAAGTTGCAATGCCATATGCCGTGGGACCATACAATTTTGTACATCCTCACCATCAAATGCCTGCGTTTCCGGGACCGATGGCTCCACATAGAGTGACTCTGCCTCCTCCACCTCATATGCAGATGTACCACACGGGATTCCCGCCGCATCCGGGACATCCACAGCATCCACAACATCCACAACATCCACAGCATCCGCAACATCCGCAACATCCGCAACATCCTCAACATCCTCATCATCCACCCCAGACGTCACAACCTCCACCAGTGCCACAGTATTATGGGCCTCAACCTACTGTCACAACTGTAAATGTTCATCCACCAGCAGGAACTCATCATATGTTTACCATGCAACAACCAATGCCTGTTAATGTGAGTTCATATAAAGAATGGAAATGAAGCTCAAGATATATCAAGAGCAACTCTTTTAAAGTTTCATCTTTAACTTCAATGTTACCTTGATTTAATTTTTAGGTTCAAGCAGGTGTTCAAACTTTACCTGGTCCAAATGGAATGTCAGGACCTACACTAGTTCAAGCTCAACCGATTATATCTACCGTCAGAGCTCAAACTCAGGTAAATATTGGATTCGCAACTGCCAATTAGAATAGGTAGGACTGAAAATAATAATTGGAAAAAATCTTTGTGTTTATAGATTCACAGACAAAGTCAACCAGTCACTGCTCAACAATACAGGGCACTCGTCTCCGCCTATAGAGTTGGAATGCTCGCTTTGGAAACTTTGGCTCGCAGAGTACATGACGATAGACCACAGGCTAAGTATGCCAGAAATCCACCCTATGGCGAAGATGTCAAATGGTTACTTAGAGTATCGAAAAAATTAGGCACGCAGTACTTGCATCAGCTGTGCATTTGCGTTGTCAATAGCATAGTTAGTCCATTTGTTCTGCATGATGTCGCAGTTGAAGCTGCACATTACCTCGCGAGAGGTAATCCTTCTCTCGTCCTTCAGCATTTGAGGTCGGCACTCTTGGCTCCTTTAGTGCATAAGTGCCAGCAAATGTAAGAATCAAGAAGCTACTTGAATTTTATTTTTCCTTGAAACAAAATTTGAGATTTTTAGTACATTATTATTTTTGTTGCAGGTATATTCAGTGCATGCATCAGAAACTGTATCTTCTTATGTCTGGTGATTACGAAGACTTTGCGAGTGTTGTGTGTGCCGCAAGGGCGGCTTTTAATATTACACCGGAGGGACACGCGCAATTTAAAGAGTGGCTCCAGTCTATAAAAAGGTAAGATTCATTTATATAAAGAATTACTAATTAAAAACTTTAAAAGACAAAGATTATTGCAATAGACCTGACTTTTTTTTACTTAGAAAAGTTTGTTTTCGTATTTTCAGATCTCAGTCTTGCAACAAAGAACTTTGGGTGCAGATCAACGCAGCGTTGCAGCAGAACAGTAAATGACACAGAGTAGAATCTGGAATTATGTGGCTTATTCCCCACCCAATAAATCACCAACCCTTAGACGATTCGCAATTCGCAGCCTCGACACCGGAATCATCCGCAATAATTGCAGATCGTCGAATTCGTTCACGAATTGGTCATCCGCGACAAGATCGTCCCTGCCAGGATTTTCACTCCTTGCGTCGACGAAGGCCATCTTCAAATATACCCACACAAAATGATCACCGAGCCATTTCCTCCAAGGTCCGTTGATTTAAGACCATAAAAGATGCTTCAAGACTCACATATTCTCAGGATCCAAAATTGCATCGCTTTTTATCGATCTATTGACAATTAAATCAACGGATCTTGATTTCCTCCTCCGCCTTTTCGTCCATGGCAAAAGATCGTTGAGGAATTCATTTTCTCTGGATAACGATTCCAGACGAAATTTTAGTTCATTATTTACTAACGATATATTTTTGTCGTTGAATTAGTTCTCTATTACGGGCTTTGAATGAAATTGAGTGAATGTTCTCTAAATCATCCAATTCAACTCGAAGACAAATTTTTGCATTTTAATTCTTTACTTTTACACTTTATATTTTATTTTTACAAATTTTTACGTCTTTTTTGTACACTTTTCACTACCTTTGGTTAATTTTACAAGAAATTCAGAGAGCCATTTTATCTTTCGCTGACACGAATTTTGAAAAGCATATTTATATATACTGGTAAATTTCTAATTACATAAATTTTTAATTCAATTTTATGTTTTGGTATATTTTTGAAACATGCGATAATTACTGCTTCGATTTTGGTAAAAAAAAAAATTCAATAAAAATAACGATAAAAAAATGGATTGTGAACTGTTTGAGTGAGAAATCGAATTAATATTAGTTTGATTGATTGTTTACGCACTGGATTTCTCTTTGTGTGGATTAAAATATCATTCGCTTGTTCTTTTCAAGGCCCGTTGCTCTAGAGCAGTCTAATTTTGTGGCTGAGAGCGTTTTAAGTAATTTAGTTAAAAATATCTTTTAAGAATGCGAGTTTAGCATCGCGCTGAGTTTTTTAAACTTATAAGTTCCAGTGTAACTGGAAGACCGCGCGAAGCAATTAGTTAATCAAAATTCAAACCTGGAATCATCGATCGACACATTAAATCATTTACTTTAGTTAGAACAACGTATTTAGCTTGAATTAGATAGGAAATTTTATTTCGACTCTAGATAGGGTGAATTCTTTCGTCTTGTTTTAATTTTGTAAAACGAGCGAAACTGAAAATTCGAGTATCAATAGCTGTCTATTTATATAACGAGCCGGTCAGATTCACACAGAGCGAAAGATTTACTTAAATATTGTATTTTGAATTTTTCCCAAGAGCAGATTTTCACTTTCCTCGAAGGCAATCATCACCTCTGTTTTTCTCTTTCTTTTCGATAGAAATAATTGTCGCATATTTGTTTTGTAACGTCATAGAGATATACGTATATTTACTACGGATAGCAGCATATTCTCGGTTTTGTCTTTGTCGACAATCCATAAAGGAAATGATCTCTGTAATTTTTAAATTAAATTAATTTAAAATATGAATAAAGAAGTGAAGAATCTTTAACGCTAACATATCATCAGACTTGAGCCACCTTTTCCATTTTGCTGTTGATTAAAGTCAAAAGCAGACTTTTTTCAAAAGGTTTGTGTAATCTTATTGAGTATTTGATTTTCCGTGGCTCCACGAAACGTCTCTTGTCTCTCTTTAGTCTTTAATCCAATATAGTACGTAGTCTCTTTAGTATTTAGTCTCTTTAGTATTTAATATTTTTAGTGTTTAGTCTCTTTAGATCTTAGAATCTTTAGTCTTTAGCCTCTGACCCACTCGTATGAATAATATTGTCCAAGGATAAAGGATGACCTTCTGTTTTCAATTAAAATACAGCCAAGCCTAGGAAGAGTTATTAAAATAAAGTTTAAGCGAATGAAATCTCCGAGATAACGGTAAGAGAAAAAGATTTATTTTCTAATACTCGCTATCCAAGAGACGCGACGTCGCGTACAGCGCGAAGTCGTGACGATAATCTAAATATTGTTATTTGTTTCTAGTATGAACACTGAACAGTGCCTCGTCAAAATCTATGTGAACACTTTTTCAAGCCGAGAATGTTCAATATAATGTGACATTGTCTGCTCTCTGTATTCGTATTATCCACCAGTGTTAAACGTGTAAGTTATCTAACGTCGTAGGATAAGAAATAATCATCGCGAAAGAAATTAATATCGCGATCATGAAATTAGATACTAGGATCCTTGAAAAATTACCAAGTGGACGAAATGAATTCAGGGGAAACTTAAGAATTTTTCTTCATTGATATCAACATAAAGAAATTGAAAATTTAAATGAGAAATATATAAACATATTTCAATTACACTTGATTAATATGTAACTTGATGATATTTTATTCAATTTAATACTGGAGATAACTGCAATGTATTAAAATTATTGGACAGTTAAATTATTTATATATTCAAGTTAATTTAAAGTTGTATTAATGATTTTTCAATTTAAATACGTCTAAGTTCTTAATCAAGAAAAAATATTAACAAATTAAATTTCATATTCTCATTAGTCCAGGATGATAATTTTATCGGATCCTATTGGTAATTTTTTAGTAGCACGAAAAACTTGCAAAATTTAGAGCATATAAAAATATATAAAAAACACACGAGTTGAAAATAATCGCGTATTCAGCAAATCATCACGAATCTCATGAGCATTATTATTTCGCGTTTCATCTTTGATCGCATCACGTTATCACCGTCGTCGAGCTTCTTTCAAAATTTTCGCATAAACACGAAACAAGCGATTCTACTTAAAAAAAAAAATATTTACAATAGAATACAAATTTATTTGCGTTATGTAGAATCTAAATTGTAGCACAATATTGTTGCAACCTTGCAGCAATATTGTAAAGCAATATTGATCGGCAGAGGAAATTTATATAATACAGCATATTGAAGATAAGATTTACCTAACTTAAAACCTAAGACCCTAATTAAACAATTTTTGTCAGTAAAGACGGTAAAGGTATTTGCTCATATTTTAGCCTTATTATTTATATTTGACGTTTGTAAAGAGTATCAGTAAAATTATCTTCAATTCTCTTTGGATGGAAATTCTACTTTTCTGCATTTGAATATAATTTTGTCACTAATATTTTTCAAACTTGTATCTCTTTGCTTATATACGTGATTATCAAATTTTTAATGTCTGATTATAAGATTACGGATTGAAAATTTTTAGCTCATCCTAATAACTTAAAATTCCCTTCGCATAAGCATCGTATACATAAACATTTCATCAAAGTTGTCCTTAGCTATTAGTCAGTTAGCCTAACTAGAAGATTTTAACATTATTAATATGCTAGGAAAAAAATATCGTTTCTAGATTTTAATTAAATCGCTAGGAAATTATATCGTAGAAGTGCGTTATAGCTCGGCGTAGTTTGCTAAAGAACTTTTGATTGTCACCGATCTTCGAAAAGCGGTGGCGCGTACTTAAGTCAAGCAGGTAAATAAATATAGATATAAATAATAATAAATATATAGAAAATGGATATATAGAACTCATATGAATGTACATGGCGTTTTAAGAATACTCGCGTTTCTACCGCCACTCTAAAGAGAAAGAAAAGAGAAATAAGGAAACTGCTCAGAGATTAAAATTCTATCCTCCCCTCGTTAGTCAGTAAAACAAAAAGAGAGCGAGAGAGAAAAAAAATAAAAGAGAAAAAAAGAGGAAATGGAAAAGAGTGAGAAGCAGATCGAAGAGGCGAAAAAATCTATTTTTACACTTGGTACCAAAAGCTGAAAAAAAATGTTCTTCAGAAGAGAATTTAGGCGTTCATCTAGACTCATAGTGTATTAAAAAAAAAAGAAAATCTGTACTAGTTCTGTAGAAACGCGAGGACGTTGCGGAGGGAAGATCGAATGTGAAAAGAATCGCGAAGTTCCGACCTGTTATGTTTCTCGTCTATTTTTTTTAAAGATATATTTTGATAAAGGATGCTATTTAGAATTGGGACACTCGTCTTGAATTTGAAATATTGAAGGTCGTGACTCGCGAATCCTATTACCAAAATTCGATCTGGAACTTCGATTTTATGAGTGTCGCAGAGCAAAAGTGGCGTGGCATAAATTTCTACTTTCACTTTCCATCTTCGGTATTCACCATTCTCTAATTTCCTACACAGAAGTGTCTTAAGATTGAATTAAATAAATCTCCTAATTTCATAATATTGATAGCAACTTCCCCTGCTTTCATGACATTTTTTATAATACATTAATTTAACAAAAAGGGCAAGTTACTTTTCAAAATCTATTTTTCCTTAAGAAAAATGAATAAGGAAGATTGAAATTGAATGATGGAGCCTTGTATATTCGACCTTGTACTAATTAAGTTATTTTTTTTTTATCCAACAATTTTTGTGCGCTTAGCTTATTGTTCGAAACAAAATAACTAACATGCGACTTAGGCTGTGCACGTCTCATAAAAAGCGCTGTACCCTATATCTAATACTTAAATTGTAATTCTTAGGAAAATGCTTAATTGAAATTTCCTGTTTGTATTCGACTGCTGTCAGGTTCGTTTTTCATGAGAGTGATTGCTTCTTAAACATTCTCCAATCTTCTTTCTGAAGGTTTTTCTTTAAAACAAAAAATTCGATTGGTAGGAAACTCTTCAATCTGAGAATTTGTCATGTTATAAAATAGAAAGTTCTGTTTATTATTTGAAGGGTGTTGGAGTCAAGTTCCAATCTAAAACCTCAATTTCTTCATGTTATGCAAAAAGTATCGAAACTAAATATTTTTCGTTGAATAAAATGGAGAATGGAATTTTGGACTTAACATTTGGGTCCAACGCCCTTAATTTGCATTTTTCGATTTGGAATCGAGACCCGAATCAGAAGTTAGGTGAATAATTTTGCGAGAAGTAAAAAGAAATGAAAAAGCTCAGGATCCTCTTATTACATGTTAAATATGTAAGAATATATCGAAGTTTCTGCATTTTTAGCAGCGTCGCAGGGCATTCGATATCTGATATTAATTTAGTTTTTCACGTAAGCAATGGTCGAATTTTGAGATCAAAATAAAAGTGCTCAAAGCTGAAGAGACGAAAGGAACTTTTGCTCAGCTCGTTTTCAGTTCTTCTAATATCGTTAACCGATCCGAGCAAATTTAACGAATCGAGTATTTCGTTCGTCTTATTTTTTTACGCTTAAGCTGCATTATTATTATTATAAATTATGATTACTATAAGATGCGAGTCTACTTTAATGGCCAAATCGTCCTGCGACGAGAGTTCATTGAGCAAAGCGAAGTGCGAAACTGACATAGATTAAAGATTACGGTTATTTGACTTATGAATGAGATCAGTGCAAAATCTATGAATTTTCAATTAGAAAAAAAAAAATTCAAAATATTAAGCTTGCCATAAAAGTCTTCCCCGAATCTGGAAATTTCAATATTTTTTAATTCATTAAAAGAGATGAAATACATTAGAAATAAAAAAAAAAAAGATTGCAGGTGAAAAATATTTGCACTTATCTCTTCATATATAGATGTGGATATGAATTATGTATGATAAAGGAATACGATGTACCGTCATTATAAATTCAGGCCGTGAGGCGTAGAGTGTAGATTTTTCAATTTCTAGATGTTGAACGCGAGAATATTTTATAAATATATTATACTATATCGGACATTTATTGTGGATACTGTTGGCGGACTAAGTAAGCGGCCCCACTGAATGATTATAGGAATAATTAAGGAAAAAGAGGTGAGGAAATAAAATGAAGGACAGAAAGCAAGATATAAAATAAAGAGAAAAATAAAAAATGGTTTGGGGTCTCTTACCTACTCTCTAAGGAAGCGTACATTATTATAAGAACTGTCATTATTCTCTTTACGATTTAATGATGACGATGACGATTATTATTATTATTATTATTATTGCTATTATTATTATTATTATTAGTATACTACGACATGGTAATCATGAATATTGTGGAGTGGATCTATTTACGAATCCGTCGATCGTTGATGTAATCAAACGTGTTCTGCGTGAATTTTAATAGAACACTTTAAATTGAACATCATGCCTCTTTCTTCCCCACGCCAAATCTTTTTTTGAAATATTATTTTAGTAATGAAAATAATTATATGAATATATTTATTTGCAAGAAGGACATAAAATGAAAGCTTTCTGTTTTTCTTTCTATCCCCTTTCCAATTCAGCCAACAAAGTTTGCGAAATTTGGAAATTCAAAAAGAAGAAGTTGTTTTTAGGGCGAATAGCAAGTCGTGCTTTGATTGGCTGAATTGGAAAGGGGAATATATAATAAAATAAGTGCTTGTTTTTCCTTATAATATATTCTTTATTACCATTATAATAATTTTCGAAAAGAAAGGTTTCAAGAAAGAACAAAATTAATCTTAAGGGTGTAGGAGCCATTCTAATCTAAAAATTTAATTTCTTCATTTTATTCAACAAATATTAAAATTTGGAATTTTGAATTATTCGTTTTATGCAAAAAGTATGAAAATTAAATATTTTTTCGCTCTGTACGCAGTCTTATAATTGAAAAAAGTTTAGCGCTACAGAGCGAAAAAATATTTATCTATAATTTTCGTTGAATAAAATGGAGAATAGAATTTTGAGAGAATAATTTTGTGAATTTTCTTCATCTGAAGATAATTTTGTCTGAAGAAAAGTGAAACCATGAGAATTTGATGATTTTTGGGTAATTCCAGCAGAACTTCACCAGATGGGAGCACTTCCCTGTTTTGTTAAATTTGCCCAACGTCAAATTGGAATGGAAATTATAAGTAAACAGCTAAAAATAATTATAACGTGCAATATATAAGACAGTTACTGAAAATTCATTTTTTCCTTTGATAATTGAAATACATTCAATATTTAAATAATTTTTCAGGATTCCGCCTCAAGTCTGGCCATTTTGAAGAAGCTTCCAACAGCAGTCGTGGCCGAGTGGTTAAGGCGTCTGACTAGAAATCAGATTCCCTCTGGGAGCGTAGGTTCGAGTCCTACCGACTGCGAGGTTTATTTTTTTTTCCTATTAATTGATTCATTTCTTTAATTTCCCATAGTTAGCCATCATTTCGAAATTTTAGATTCTCAAAGTAATTTTAGAGGGAAAATGAGGTCTTCAATAATTAGGTTCTCGAAGTCGAAGTTAATATCTGATATCTTTTGAGGGCGATTAAGAAGTAGTTAAACAAATATGCCTAGAAGTGAATTATCTTGACGCTATTGTCTATTGAGGTTTATGAAACTAATTTTTATCTTAAAAGGCGAAAAAACAATATCATGTCTTTCTTTACTGATATTAATTCTCTCTAAACTAGAATCAAACAATGGAAATTTTATTGATATTCCGATTTTGCAATGATTATTATTATTATTATTAGAGTAATAGATTTAGATTAGATTTAGATTAAATTTAGATTAAATTTAGATTAAGCAAACTGTCTTCTGTCTTCTCAAAGAAGATAAAGCTTTTTAATTTCTTTCAGTGCCGTTTGAAATCTATTTGCCCCTTTAATTGACATAATTAGTCGAAAAATAAAAATTTAACTACTAAATTCAAAAAAAAAGGTATAAGTGTTGTAGATTAATGAGAAAATAGTTCTTATCACACGTGACTTGAGATTATGGCGACTGATCACATGCGGAGCGAGCCACCTTCGCGTGACCATTCAACACACTGCCAATAATGTTCCTATCTGTTTAATTCAACTTTCCATTTCTTGTACAAATATCTAATTGCGACAGAAACTTCTTTGTGGAGTCTTTTCGAAAAATTATCAAAATTAACGTCAGTTTAAGGAAATAAACATTTCTACTTTAAAGGAGATTAGACGATAATTGTTTATATTTTATTCAAGGCAAAATTTATATTATAGGTTTTCGAAATCACTCGGTTTACAAGTCGTAAATTCGTAAAACTTGATATGCTCTATCTACTTCTTAATATTTATTTAAGTAAGCAAAAAAATTGTTCGCATTCCGCGTTTTTTCATTTTAATTTATATGCATGTCTGGAAATAAACATTTTCCAAAGTATTGAGGGTAATTAAAGTGAAAGAAGAAGATTTCAGAAAATAGAAGGAAATTTCTCCTAAATCTAAATCTCTAGATTTAGAATCGATACCTATTCTAAGATTTATAGATGGAAACGATTTCTTCAATTTTATGACGGTTGTATATCCTTTTTCAGCCCTTGCAGATTTAAAAGGGGCTTAAGCGAGTACCTGGCTTGGACGGACATTTTTCGAAGCTGATGAGTTCAGCCCGGCTTAATTTGAAAGACATGGGTCAATATTTGTTTGGAGTGGTATTATCGTTTCCCAAGATTTATAAGCCATTAAGCAAAATATTCTTAAGAAGTAAGAAGGAAAAGAAGATAAAATTTAAATGAACTTCACTGAAGGAAATAAGGAGGGGATTTGGAAGATTGAAGACTTTGGAACTGCGTGCGCAACTCCCCGCTTTTTTCCTGCTAACTTAGAGGCGGTATAAATGACGTCACTGGAGTAGGTCTCAACACATAGTTGACAACTGCATTCAGAAGTCGAGGAACAGCCAACTTCCGTCTTTCAATTCAGGTTCGATTCGTTTCACTTTTGTACTACTCCATCGACTGCATCCTTACACAGTTTCTTCCAATCACATTTTGTTTATTCATTCAGCCTCTTTATCTCTTCATTCATTGAACAATATTATTTGTTATCTCCAACTCCGAGCACGTGTTTCTTCTCTTATCCTCTACAATTATTATTTTCAACTCGTCGCTAAACTCACATTGGTAATCTGAAATTTTGTATTACATATTTTAATTTTATTCTATTCATTTTTTTTTAATATGAACAAATGATGTCATTTCTTCATATTAAAAAAAAATGTCTAAATCAAACAAACGCGACGCGGTGGTTCAATAAAATTATACTACGTTAGTTTTATTGACTACACGTGATGAAGATGTGGTCCAACTGATGCAACGTATTTTTGGCTCACCTTATCTGATAAATTGTAGAAAAATCGTCAGAAACGCGTTGTCTTTGCAAACATTAACTTCTGTTGCTTAAAAAGATGAGTTACTTGTATTTTTCGCAAAAATAATTTTTGTTCTTTTTATACTTTTTATTTTAACTAATGTTTACCTATTTAATTCTATTTTTGATTGGATGGGAGTTACTTTTCATTGCAACCTAATTATATGTAGATAATTTTCATAGATTAACTTACCTAACACTGACGCTATCATTATTTCTAGAACTGTTTACAAATTACCTCATTTTCTTAATTCTTCCTCTTTCTGCGCAGAAAATATTTACAAAAATGATAAAGTTAATTTGAAAATAATTGCTTTCAAGTAAAATTATCAAATTTTTATATCGTAACAGTTTTTCGTTTTTACAGTTGAATTTACTGAAGTATTTCTTAAAGACCGACAATTTCTCATGAGAATGTAATAAAATGCAAATGATAAACTTAAAACCTTGTAATAAGCATTAAAATGCATGCAGTCGATTACAAAACAAATGTTATTTCGGTTATGATGTTAGAATTCATTTATGTCTGCTAAATTAATTGAAATGACCTCGGTTCGATTCGATATAAGCTGATAATGATGACATACAGCGCCGCGGGCAAATTAAATTTCAAAGTGATAATAATTGTTTCAACGTGCGTTGCACTTCCCTACGCGGTAATCGAACCTACACAACGTGGTTTAGTTACCTTTGAAACACTCATGCCTATCACTTAATCGATGTTTATCGTATTTTAGCGTTTATTGGAAATGGGATTTCTGGGGTGTTTCACACTAGGGGCTGTCATGGCTTATTAGAGGCACTGACGTATTAATTAATCGCTGATACCAGAATATATATATATATAGATTATATAACTCGCGCAACGATTTGCAAAACTAGGGCAAAGATTTTTCACTATTTATTGATACCAGGTATATTCGGTCCAACGTTAATCACCCAAATCCCGAAATCCGATTTTAATATTTTACAGAGCCCATTTCTCATATTTTCGATCGTTTGTGAATCCATGCTTTTAGTTTATCACTTGAAATCCTCGATTTTCATATTTCGATAGATAAATATTGTAATATTATTTGCAGATCCTGAGGGGAAGAAGAGTTTTGACAAAAATGGCGGAAAATTTAGAGCAAATGCCAAAATCTGATACGCTTAAACTTAGAAACAAACACATTGGGTAAGTTTTTTTTGAGATTAGATTTTTTAAATTAATTAGGCATGAAGTAGAAGAGTTAGTGATATTGTTTATGCATTTTCAGGAAATCTCCTTGTTCTTTGTTATAAGAAAGTCATAATCTATATTTGAAGAGCGAGATAAAATTAACTTTCCGATTATCATATTTTTACGTGTAAATTATGTCGACATATTCTCAAACATAGATATAGACGTCAGTCACAATCTGCATTTGTACTTCTATTTTAAAGAATCTTTCTTTATTGTACGTAGATAAGATTGAAATTTTCCATCTGCGAAATTCATAAATTATTTTCTAATTCGAAGCATAAAATCTCGAATAAATCAATCACTGTGAAGTATATATTCAATCGTATCTCATAATTATGCATTAGATTCTCTATATTTATCTACAATTCTATAGATATATGTATATATGTATATAGATACTAGATTGAGTCGGATTATGTAATTTTGTTTAATCGGTCGTTTAAGTTTGAATAATGAATAATTACGTATATGAATTTACTGAGAAAAAATGAGTAATGGAATATATTAATGAATATTTTTTGCAAAGTAAAATTCACATAAATTATTTTAATACCATTTGAAACGACCTTGATCTATTGGGTTCCAGTTTCAAATCCTATGAAACCTCGGATAAATTTCTTCTAATAAATAACTACTTAAGTTTTGGAAACTGGGAAATTTGTGCTCTTGATATTTTTATTCTAATAAATCTCAAAAAAATTGTCAGACTAGCCTTCTGAAACTTCAATTAATTTCTTGATCTACTGACCTTCATTTGTTATCTTAAAAGCTCTATAAAAAAAGTTCAAAAATGAATTACTGAAAGTGGCAAAATTGCGAATTGAAATTCGGAAAATGGGGTGCATTAGCCGTGCATAATAAATGATATGAGTCTGGTGGGTTGCCTTAAGGGGTGAAATCCGCCCCTAATATCGGAGAACGGCTTGAGAGGCTTTTCGCTCCTCATACCGAAATCCACTCGACATAAAGCATAGGATCGCATATGGCAGTGCACTTATGTCAAGTCATTATCATGTTAAACGGTTCTCCACTGCTCGTGGTTGATCGGCGTTATCAGCCAGTGCTTGGCTTATCTGATAGGGTGGGTGACACTTTGGAATCGATCTTTCGCGAATTAGCATATTATCACGTGCGCAGTGCCGAATCCCGCGGCAAATAAAACGTCATGGTCAACCCGTAATTCATTGATTCCAATACCAAATATATGTATACACCAATACACAAAATATAGCCTGAACAGCCAAATATTCACCTCTACAGCCAATTTATCTCTTTTTCAATTAAAAATTGTTGTGTAAATAAAATGGCTGTAAGAAAAAAGAATGATAAAGTTCAATATTTTCATTTCCTTTGGCTTTTCGAGATTAAGATGATGAAATAGCTAAGAATCGAAATTCCAAGTTTTTGCTGGCTTGCAATGAAAGAATCTTGGTTAGTATTTCAAGGAATTGCAATGCTGTTACACCAGTTAATTTGGTGATACAGGTTTATAGAAGGAATATTGAAAGTAGATCTCCACTCGTTACTTTCTCACTGTTATGTCGAGAATATAAATTAGATTGAAAATCTGGTTAAATTACATTTTAGTGATTAACTACTACTACCTGTTTTTTACTAATATTTACAAATATATAAATTTTGATTGTTTCAGGGAATCATGCACGCTTTTTTATAGAGCGAACCCCTTGAAAATTGTGAGGGGCGTTGGTCAATACATGTACGACGAAAGGGGCGAAAGGCACCTTGATTGCATCAATAATGTGGCTCACGGTTTGTAATTGAATTAATTTGTCTCCATCGAAACAAAAGAATTCTTTCCACACTGTCAAAATATCCGGAGACAATGCTTTGTGTCTCATTAATTTATCAATCAATGACCTTTGCATCGTCGAGAGGAGAGCCTTCTCTCGACCTAATGCATCTTTGATAAAGGCGAATAGGGGCATAATAAAACACTGTTAACTGCAATTAGTGATTGTCAAATCTCGCCGCAACTAATCATTTTATATGGAATGGAAACTTTTACCCCTAACTTTCGTAAGGGTTTTATTAGAGTCATAACTATAGTCATAATTGTAAATTTTCCTGATTTAAAATCAACATTCAGCACATTTCCAAGTGTTTTATATAAAATTATGAAGGTAGATTACGTTTTGAACAAAAAAGAAACCGGAAATGAGTTGATTGCTCAATTGGTATATATTAATTCAGTGTCACGTGAATGGGACTCATGCCAATTATGAGATGCACTTCTAATGCGTTTAACAGCGCAATTGAAAACAATCTAAGCACGTGTAAAATGTTTAACACGTGATCCTCTGACTGTCTGAAGGTCTTGACTTATAAATTCTAATTCAGCTAGTGTGTTTGGTCTATAGATACTTTTTTGTAACTAAGCACTTGTTTCAATTCTGGGAATCTTTTTTCTCGTCTAAGATTAGAAAATGAAACTATGTACTCTTGAATTTATAAATGATAATTTATAATTTATAATTTTAAATGATTCATAACTTTTATGTTCATATTTTTTATGAGGACATTTTGATAATTCTAGCTCTTTTGAATTTCAGTTGGACATTGTCATCCGCACGTAGTAGAGGCAGGCCAAAAGCAAATGGCCCTACTGTCCACTAACAATCGCTTTCTACATGATGATCTAGTGATTTGCGCTAGTAGACTGACATCATTACTCCCAGAACAGCTGTCGGTTTGCTATCTGGTGAATTCCGGAAGTGAAGCTAATGATTTGGCTCTCCGGCTTGCACATGCTCATACTGGGAACAAGGACGTTATTGTTCTAGATCAGTAAGTTTTAGACAAAGGCCTTAGACAGGATTGCTAATCTGATTTGCATTATTGTTGTTCTATTCAATCTGGCAACAGATTATAGAAGTAGACAATTAATAGACATAGTCAGTAGACATCTAATGAAACTTGACTAACAATTTTAATGACTCTGTTTAACAATTTCAACCCTTAAAAGTATAATCAATATTTCTAGTAAAAGATGTGAAGATAAGGGTTGAAATTGTTGGAGTTTTAGATCCTTACGAGGGATTAACGACTCGTCAAATCAGATGAAATTTTTAAACCTATTTAAAATTATTTTAAGTCTATTGAAATTCCACAGAGAGAACTTAGAAATTACTTTAATTTCTTGGAAATCCTTTTAAATGCCTTAAAATTGTTTATAATTGCCTTTGTATTCAAATGAAATCAAGTGATGGAATTTTCTTGAAATTTTCTGAAATCTGAAGTAATTACAGTATACTGAAATATCTTGAAATCAGAAATAAGTGCATAACCATCGGTTGAGTTGTCAACCCCTCAAACCCTAATAATTTTTGCAGATACAGCTTTAATAACAACATTTTTTTAATTGAATTAATATATAAAGAAAATAGTAAATTATTTCCAAAATTATAGTTGGAGAGATGGGACCTGCAAAAATTAATAAAAACAGCTCATTCTAAAATTTGTATGTCATTTTTATCAGGATTAAGATAAGTTATAATAAGTGTATGAATGAAGTTTACATCATCGTTTGAAGAAAAATAATGTGTAAAGATAAACTGAAAGTTTTTATATCTTATAATACAGTTAAACAATTGAAATTAAATATTAATTGCATTTGCTAATTAAAGTTCTGAAAACTTCTCAAACTTCGAGTGTAGATGTGTGATTTCGAAAACGAATGGAAATTCGAGTAAATGGTTTTCAGATTGATTTTCAGCCCAATTTTTGACTATATTTGACTAATCGATTGACTGTTTACAGCATGCTTCGTGAGTAAGGAAGATTTCCAGTTCCAATTGATGTTTACGAAGGATGGCATCCAATAACGATATTGTCATTTTTAGTGACACAAAGAAGATGTATGACACATGTATGCTAAAAGTAAATGAGAAAATTATGTGTTATGTGGTTAGAAGTCTATGGAAAAATATTTTAATCTGGAGTGAATGCGTGCAATACCTAAATGTGCTAAATTCCAGAATCAGGCAGATTGCATTTCAATATTAAGCGATTTCAAATTCATTTCTTTTGATTATTTCAAATATTTTCCATTCAATTTAAATCAGTCATTGAAACATTTTTATGGTAAAATTTTGGAAAATTATCAAACTAAAAAATGGATGTTGTTTCTGCCTCGATTCTGTTTTTACGAAAATCAGTGTTCCTACATTCTAATTTAACTTAAAAACATATGAACTGAATTTTGAGTACGAAACTATTGGATTATGACGCGACTCCGTGTGTTTCCGCAGGAAGTGAAAAATAAGAACTTTTACAGCGGATTTTGAGTGCTTTTTCCATGTTGCGGCTCCAAGTGAATCGTCCAGTGTGCAAACTACAAATTTCGAGCCGATCTTTCTAAAAGTTTCGTTACAGTAATTTTCGAGAACTGGTGCTAGTCCTAAATTCTTGTTGCTCAATGTTACATGTCCATGAAGCAGTTATGATTCTAGAACTCATTTTAAATAATTTACCCTTTTGTTTTTAGTGCTTACCATGGACATTTGACCTCCATGATTGACATCTCGCCATACAAGTTTAACCAACCCAAGGGAACTGGAAAGAAAGACTGGATTCATGTGGTAAATTAATTGATCATAACATCCTTTATTTACTTATTTATTTTATTTGAGGACTGCATTTATATAAAAATATTCCTTCCATTCGCAGGCACCTTGTCCGGATGTATATCGTGGCAAATATCGCGAATCGGACTATCCGGGAGAAGATCTCGGCTTGAAGTATGCAGATGACGTGAGAAAAATTTGTCAAGATGTGAAGCAGAAAGGACAAGGAATTTCAGCTTTTATCGCTGAGAGTCTTATATCTGTGGGTGGACAGATTTTACCACCAGAAAATTACTTCAAAAATGTCTATAGGTAGTGCTACTAACTTTCTCTTTCTATATTTTTTTGAAATTTTATATATAAATTGTTTGCCATTGTTAAATATTTGTTAGAATTGAATTTTAAGGAACGCTCTTTTTTTAAACGTGATGTACGATTATAGATAAGAAATACTTTGTTAAACATTGAAACTGTAGCAGGAAGATTTCAAGGAGAAAATCGACTTTGCTAAGATTCACTTATCAGTCGTCTTACGTCAAGTTTATTCAATCCAAGACACTATAGGAAATAAAATTAAGATTTTTTATGAACGATAAGTTTCAAGTTGTAGAGAAATTGCATCATTTAATTAGGAATACTAGTTTAATTGTCATAAAGGGTTTGTTTTTTTTAATGAGAGAAAATTTAATTATCTTTTAGACATGTCCGTGAAGCTGGTGGTGTCTGCATCGCTGATGAAGTCCAAGTTGGATTTGGAAGGGTTGGATCTCATATGTGGGCCTTTCAGCTTTATGACGTCATTCCTGACATAGTTACCATTGGAAAACCTATGGGTAATGGACATCCCGTAGCTGCGGTAATTACTACTCAGGAAATTGCTCGCAGTTTCGCAGCAACTGGCATTGAATATTTCAACACAGTGAGTAACTTGTGGAAAATAATAATTAATTTAAAACACTAATTTCATGAAATTTAGAGACAGAATGAAAATTTACATTTCATTTCTGGGTGAAATTACTTTATACGAATTAAAAAATATGTTTTCTAAATTAAAAGATACCTTTGTTAGATTTAGATAAATTGAATCTACTTAATGGTTGATGGTACTTTAAAAATAATTGACTGCTGGTTATTTGTGTACCAGATATTTCGAGAATTTCGTATAATACGATTGCATAGCATTCTGCGATGCATAATGCATTCTGGGCTGTATTTACAGGTCGACTATTCGATCACTGCATTTATTGCTGTTTAACCGATATCAATCCATACTTGACCCTTTTACCACCGCATATTCTCCTCTACGTTGTTTATGATGCAGCTCTTCCCTTTCCTGTTTTTCTCCACCACCTGTATATTTATCAGAATGTGAGGAAAAATCAATATTTTTATATCGCTAGATAAATCGGATGATTTATAGAAGCTTGTAGAATCATATCAGTTTGTCAGATAAAAGATATCAGATTTAGCTAAGCTGTCCAGTTAAGATAAACATTTCGAAATTTTCCAAGTTTTATCAATTAATTATATTAAAAATTATATTAAAATATATGTAAAAAAGGTGTATAAAAAAGTATGGATTTAAATTGAGTTGATATAATAATTCTGAATTCCATATATTTTCGGGAAATTGCAATTTATTATGAGAAAATCGAATTTTGGATCTTCGACCCCCTTTATTCTTTATCCAAGAATTTACGGGTTTATCGCTTTTGTTATTAACTCCGACGCTCGTAATCCTTCAGAGAACTCATTCATCCTCCCCTCATAATAATAATAATAATAATAATAATAATAATACATAATCCTTATGAGACATAATCCACCCTATCCCCACGTATTTTTGGAAATATCAATATGAAATTGTTTGCTTCATGGGCTTTGCCAAAAACTTTTTTAATTCTACTTCATTCTTGGTTGCTAAGTTAGCTGTGGATGAAGTTATATAATACATAATTTTTATATAAAATAAAAAGGCCGTAACCCTGCAGCTCGTAATATCTCAGTCTACGTCTTCCATCATGGATGTTGATGGAGACTGCTGAGTAGACAATTTCTTGTCAATATTCGACGAGACCTGAGCATTAGATGTTGATGAATCAGCTTAACGTTCTTGCTTTAGCGACAATGTCTTTGCAAGCATGTTTTCAAATTTATACCAGTTATATTTATTAAATCTCATTTATTATCTTATATTGCTAGATATTAATATTTATTTTTTAATTTCAGTACGGAGGAAATCCAGTTTCCTGTGCCATAGCTAATGCAGTCATGGACGTGATTGAAAAAGAAAACCTTCAGGAGCATGCTTTAGAAGTGGGAAAATACCTTCTTGAAGAATTGAAGAAGCTTCAGAAACGTCATGTTATTATTGGTGATGTTCGTGGAGCTGGATTATTCGTGGGCATTGAATTAGTTAAAGACAGGGTGAAAAAAGCACCAGCTACAGCTGAAGCGAAACACATAGTGATGCGAATGAAGGACGAGAAAATTCTCATCAGCAGCGATGGACCTGATGTCAATATTTTAAAAATAAAACCACCCATGGTCTTCAATAAAGAAAATGTGGATCATCTTGTTTCTGTCCTAGATGAGGTCTTGAAGGAGGTCAAAATTGAAGATGAAGAGGTATTCATTTTGTAGATATAAAGAAGTAATAAGATGTGGATCAGTATTTGAATGAGTCAATTATTAGTAGCATTGCAACACTGACATCCATGGAAAATTAAAAATTGAGATAACCTTTCCAACATTGTAACAATTTGAAGTGTTAATAAATTTATCGATTTATTGTAGTGTTCTCATTAGATGAAGATAATAAAGAGAGATTAATTATTATTTTTTGCAGGTCACAGAGCAAAAGACCAATTTCTATAAGGCGGTGATCAAGCCTGTGACAATCGAAGCTGAGGGAGTTTCTAATAATGCGAAGCCAGTTCTTGTGCGCGCGAGCTAATTAATTTCTTACTATTTTTTATTATAATATTTAAGGTATAATTTAATGTATACATTTAAGGTATTTAAGTATCTTCTCAAAATAGATGTATTTGATATAAATTTAAGATTTGTAAAGAAGTGTGATTAGATGTACTAGAATATATTTCGATGTTAGATTTTTAAGGTATACTTTAACTTGTGAGAAAATAACTTTTTTGAATAATGAAATAAACGAAATTTAGATATAAAATTCTTAACTTGGTTGTCATTAATACACTATCCTTTAATAAAAAAGAAAAAGACAATTTTCACTGGTTTCACTTCACAAAATATCCTCACAGAACAATATGGAAATAAACAAGAACACAAGTTTCTTTAATACATCCTTCTTTGAATGATTCACAGTTCGAACTAGTAGAAAATTATTTCATCAAGAAGCAAGCACATGACATATTTTCGTCCACGTGCTTTGAAAACTGAAAAATATACTCGTGCTTTCGGATAAAGGGAAATAATGATAAGACGTCTGCCGGAAACATCGGTAATAATTTGCAATCCTGAATCTAGATCAGTGACCTCGCACTTTCGTTCGACAAAAATTTTCACGAAGAACTGTACAAAATTGTTGCAGTTATTTAGAAAACACAGGACTAGGGGTTCATCATTATCCGATAGTCAATATCATCAGGGTCACAAAAAATGCTTTACGCGTGTAAAATGTATTACATTTTATCCATATCAGAAAAGAAAGCTAGTTAAGAATTCAATAGATCAACGGGTCATGCTGACCCAGCATACATTTCATATAAATACTTTAGAAATTACATTAACTCTGTCACTCCACATTTGACTGGTTAATCATTAGTCTGGTTAATCATGTGGACCCCAGCGATCCTGTTGCTCGTTGGTGAGTTAATTAATTACAGGAGTCATGTAACAATTCAAATATTCCTGACACATAAAAAAAATCTGTTCTAATCCTTCTATTTTATAAATTTTAACAGCAGGAGTTGTGGCAGCCAACGAAAATGGTTGGGAATCCGGTAAAGAGTACAGCTATAAAATCAAGAGTCGAACCATGGTAGCCCTTCGCGAATCAAGTGATCAGTACACTGGAGTTTTGATGAAAGGTACCCTGAAAGTGCAACCCAAGGACAGTGACAATTTACTGGCGAAGTTGACAAAGACTAAATTTTCTCACATTCAGACCAAGCTTCCTGGAGGATGGGATTCCGAAATCTCAGAGAGCCAGATGAAGCTCGAAGAATTTCCCATGACAGGGAAACCCTTTGAGATTAAAATGAAGCATGGTGTCGTGAGGGACCTTGTTGTGGATAGAGATGTGCCCACCTGGGAGGTAAATGTTTTGAAAAGCATTGTCAGTCAACTCCAAGTCGATACACAAGGAGAAAATCGAATCAAGTCAAAGCACAACCATGGACCTGAAGGAGAACAACCTTTCGCTATGTTCAAAACTATGGAAGATTCTGTAGGTGGAAAGTGCGAGGTTCTATACGATATCTCACCTTTACCTGAAAAAATTTGGAGAGGAAATTCCGAATTGGTAGCAAAGCCTGAGATGTTAGGAGACAAAAATCTTATTGAGATTGTCAAGACGAAGAACTACACGAACTGTGAACAGAGGATGAGTTTTCACTATGGCATGATAGACAATAGTCACCCTTCTGGACGTAGTGACAGTGGAAAATTCCTTTCTGTAAATTATTTTTCCAATTATATGATTAGCTTTTTTTATTATTATCATCTTATTTTTGTATGAATTTTCATTCAATTTTCTTCTTTTAACAGAAATCATCCGTCAGTCGCATTGTTATATCTGGAGACCTGAGGAATCCTACAATCCAGTCCTCGGAGACAAGAAACAAGATGATGTTGATTCCAGGAAAGAGTTCAAAGGACAATCATGGGATGGTTGCCAGTCGAATGCGTTTGTCTCTCAGTGAAGTGGAATCAGTATCCGAAAGGATACCAATGCCACCCAATCCCCACTCGACAGGTAATCTAGTTTACAGCTTCAACAGCCCATTCTCTGGACCTGAAAGGAGAAGATCCGGTCGTCCAAGCATCAGTCCTAGCTCAAGACCTGATAGTTCCAGCAGTTCTAGTGAAGAAAACAAAAATGACAAAGACAGAATGAACAAAGAAGGAAAATCCAAGAAGAATTCTGGTTCTAGCAGTTCAAGTTCTAGCAGTTCAAGTTCTAGTTCGAGTAGTTCAGATTCTATCGCTAGTCGAGAAGATCGAGAATTCTGGCAGGCAAAACCTAGCTTAAGTGAAGCACCTGAAAGCCCCCTCTTGCCTTACTTCATTGGAAACAAAGGAAACTCTGTTCAGATGTCTGGAAGTATTGATCCAGTGAAGAAAACTAAGGAATTGTCTGAAGAAATTGGCAGGGAACTTAAAAATCCTAGTGATATGCAAAAGGAAGAGACTTTGGAGAAGTTTTTGATGCTGACAAGATTGATTCGTACGATGAGTAGCAGACAAATTGAAGAAGCTGAAAGAGACTTGTTCGAATCGTCAAGTCGTACCGATTCAGATGCTAAAGGCAGTTCTCGCAGAAACAGTTGGGCTGCCTTCCGAGACGCAGTTGCTCAAGCCGGAACTGGTCCAGCTTTGATGACCATCAAGAAAATGATCGAAACTAAAAAAATTGAAGGCATGGAGGCTGCTCAAGTTGTTGCTACAGCATCCAAATCTGCCATGACACCAACCCCTGAATACGTCGAAATGTTCTACGTGAGTATTTCTTGAAACTTTGGAATCCAGTTTTGAACTAATTTTTTAAAGTTTGAACTAAATTTAGAAATTTGTTTTCCTTTCCAGAAAATCGCGATGATGTCAGAGACAAAAAGCCAGGGACACCTAAGAGAAATAGCCATGCTTGGCTTCGCTGATCTGGTCCGAAATGCTATCGTCGACAAACGAAATGCTCACGATATGTACCCAGTTCACAGTTTCGGAAGAATGATTTCTAAACAGAATTCTGATCTCTTCAAAGTATACATCCCAGGATTAGCTCGTGATTTAAAAACAGCCATGAAGGAAGGTAACAGTCCCAAAATCCAGACTCTCATCGTAACCCTAGGAAAAATCGCTCACCCGAAAGTTCTTGGTGTGTTTGAACCATACCTTGAAGGAAAGGAACCCTCATCTAAACACCAGCGTCTGCTGATGGTCCTGTCAATGTTTGACATGACGAGAACTTACCCTAAAGTTGCGAGATCTGTGGCGTACAAAATTTACGCCAACACTGGTGAAAGCCACGAGATTCGTTGTGCAGCTGTAAGAATTCTGATGAAGACCAACCCTTCAGCTTCAATGCTCCAAAGAATGGCTGAAACAACGAATTATGATGATAGCAAACACGTCAACTCAGCTGTAAAGTCTGCAATTGAAAGTGCTTCTGAACTTAAAAATCACTACGACAGAGAACTGTCTAACAATGCTCGTGCTGCTAGAAGTCTTCTAACTAAAGAAAAATTCGGACCTCAGTATTCTAAGAATTTTATTGAGGAATTTTTGTTCAAAGAAATGAGAGGCAAGTTGGAACGTAGTTACATTGGCAGCAAAGACAGTCTCATCCCAAAGGAATGGTACTCGTCACTAAAAACTCGTTTTGGTGTTTTTAAGATGTCAAGCATTCAAGCTAGTTGGATGGTTTCAAGCGTTAATGACGTGATATCACATATGGAAAAGAAATTGAGGAAGAGTGGATCTGAGTGGAATTCTGAAGAAGAGAGCGATTCTGATAAGGGGAAGAAGAATTATTCAGCTGATAAAATTGCTGAGATGATGAGAATCGAACCTGATGGACCTAAGCAGATTGAAGGGTATACAGGATTCAACTCTAAAGTCTTTTCGCTATTTATGCCTTTTGATAACCACACCCTGGACCGCCTATCTGACAGTAAGATTTTCAAAGTTTGATAGGAAGAAGTGTATTCATTTTAAATTGATTCTAAATTCTGTTTTTCTTTCCAGCGTTCAAGAAAACTTCCGAGTCCCTTCGCGATGGTACCTCCTTCAATTTAAACAAATTCTCCAGCGAGGAGAAGATTCTAAGCTTCCCAACGGAAACAGGATTCCCATTCACCTACACTTTGAGAGCTCCATCTCTGATAAAAGTCGAAGGTAGGACAAAAATGCGCACCGAACCTGAATCACCTGAAAGCTTGAAGGAACTCAGGAAAGTTAATGCATCATCTGAATTGCGAATGGTCTTCTCCATGAAAATTCAGGAACGAATTGGATTTTTGACACCATTTGAACACAAGCACTACATTGCTGGTGAGGACAAGAACTTCCAGGTGTTCTTACCTATTCGTGTTCAAGCTGAGATGAACACAGAGAAGAAAGAAGTTAAAGTGAAGCTTCAACCACTCGAGAAGAAGGAATCCTACAAACTCTTGCAAGCCAGCAATGTGCCCTACACTTCCAAACACGACATCCTGAGCATGAAACCAGTTATGAAAGATTCCACAAACACCCGAATTCTCCGAAAAGGTGAAACTAAGAAGCACACTACAGACTTTTCTGAATCCACTGATATGAAAACATCTATTAAGCTTGAAGTTGAACATGAAGAGATGTCAGGAGAAAAGGAAAGAGACTCGCAACCTTCGCTTTCTTCATTTATGTCTCCTGACTTCAAACTCAGCTCTGGCTTCAAAAAGATAAGTCTTAAGGTTACTCCTAATTCTGACGACTCTGAGAATTTCATCAAGCTTAAATTGTCTTATGACTCTAAGCGTAAATCTACCTCTGAGGGACATGAAAGCAGTGGGTCTGGAGAATCCAGTGAAAGTTTAGGCAAAGCAAAGGCTCCACAACCTTCTGATAAAGAACCCAACAGTGAAAGTCGCAAAGAACAATTCATGCGTGATGCCAGCAAGGGAATCTCATCAGCTAAGACAAATGTTGTTGATATGAGTGTAGAAATGACTGGAAGACGACCAGTTAATTTTGTGTTAACTGCAGCCGCAGCCAGAAGCAACGTAGATAAAAAGTCCAGAAGTCTTCTCTACATCAATTGCCAAACAGACAGGAATGTTGAGTTTGAAGTATGCGCAGCTATGGAAACCAAGTCTCCTAATGCTCCAGAGCTGGACGTTGAGGAAATAATGAAATCTGATCTGACTGAGAAATTCGACGCTGATATCCATTATGGTAAAGAATGTTCATCTGGAGGAAAAATTAGGATTGAAGGTAAGAGGAAACAGTCGGAAGAGTTCAAGAAGGAAGTTAGAGAATCTGAGGAGGCCAAAGAAGTTGAGAGAATGAAAAGCGGAGATTCGAAGATGACGAAGGCTTATCAAAAGTTGGTGCAAAAGGCTTCCGAGTTGGATGAAGCAGAAATGACTATTGACTTTAAGGACAGAGATTCCACTGTCAAGCAAATTTCTATGAACTTGTTGAACATGATGGCTGATAATATGCGTAATATGGCTGAGATTAGCAGAGTTAGTCCCAAAAATGCTGATCAGGATAAAATTGATGTTAGGGTTAAATCCAGTTTGAAAAATGGCGCCTCGGTCAGTGTCCATGCACCAAATATGGATTTGAAGATGAAGAATGTATTATCTGAAGACATGCTTGACTCGAGCAAGGAGTCTTCGCAATCTTCTAAGTCATCTGGCGAGGATGTCATGGAGTCTCTTTCTAAAATGGAAAGTAAGTTGATTAGTTCTTCAGTCTGAAAATTTTCTACTCTAGTCGTCATTATCTTTTTCTTTACTTCATTATTCTAGGCTCCTGTTTCATGGGCAAGAAGTTAGTTGATAGCTTCGACAACAACGTCTTTCCCTACGAATTTGGAGACTGCTGGCACGTAGTCATGACCACGTTCCCGAAAGGAGATCCAGACAGATCTAGGCAATCGCGCCCAATTCCCAAAGATATGAAAACCACAATTCTCACTCGTGAAACTGAAGACGGTAAGAAGGAAGTAAAGATTGTCTTGGGCCAGAAAGAAATTCGTCTCAAGAAACCTAGTTCACACGTGGAAGTTACAGTCGATGGAAGAAAAATTTCGATCTCAAAGAGGAAGAGTTTTGAGGAGAAATCAAGCGAAAGGGACATGGAAGGACACCACATGAACAAAGTTGAGATCTTTGAACTTGAGGATGGCTCTGTTAAGGTTACTTCCGAATCTAATGGTATCGAAGTTGTCTTCGGTGGTCGTCGTATGAAGATTACTGTAAGTTTGTCTGAAATAAGATAAGATAAGAAATAAATATAAGCTTCTCAAATTTTATAATACCAATTTTCTTTCTTTTACAGGCTGATGACAAATACCGTAACTCAGTTCGAGGTATTTGTGGAAACTTTGACGGTGAAGCTTACAATGATCAAAAGACACCTAGTAACTGTCAGCTGCAAAATCCCAAGGAATTTGCAGCCTCTTGGGCATTGACTCAGGATCAGTGTGAGGGTTCCTCCCGGAAATATGCAGAAAGTGCAAAGAGAGCACATTGTTCTCATGACAGGGTTCACCCAACCAATGTTATCAATGACGAAGAAGCTGGAAGGGAAAGAAGTCCATCCAGCTGGGGTCATCACAATGAAGAATCAAACAAATCAGCACGTTGTACCACTTATCGAACAAAGGTGACCAGGAGTGATACCCAAACCTGCTTCTCATTGAGGCCAGTGCCAACATGCTCTCGAGACTGTAAACCCAGTAATACGAAAGAGAAGAAAATTGACATGCATTGTGTCAAAAGTAGCAATGCTTCCGAAAAACTTGCCCAACGTATCGAGGATGGCGCTAATCCGGATCTTAGTCAAAAGTCAGTTTCTGAATCGATGAAAATGGATGTACCTGTCAGTTGTAAGGCTGCATAAAGCTTGTCAGTCTAGAAATCTTTGATATTTGTTAGTATTCTCGTAGAAGTTAAGTTTTAATCTTAATATAAATGATGTTAGATTCAACTATGTTGTCAATTATTTCGAAAATATCGAATAAATTGTTGTCGACAATCTGATTGGTTTGGAAATTGTCCGAATTTTGTGAATATACTGAGTTTCACAGTATTTCAAGGAATTTTAAGAAATTTTGAGTAATTTTAAGGTAAGATATAACGATAATTCAATGAAAAAAAAGAATAAAACTTAAAATCAAGATTCTCTACAATCCAAAGTTCGTAATTATCAGGAACACAGTGGGGTACCGGATTTGCTGGCGAGGTGCAATTCATGAATGTGTAGCAATAGAAGCACTAAGTCGCCTGTTGCCAGCCGTGCGTGTTATTGCATGTAATCACCTGAATAATATGGACGACCCTCTAAAGTCCTTGTCTGCAATCGCCCTATGTAATATGTATATGTATAGTATACAGGTTTACAGCCCCTACCTTTGTAGTCAATTGACTTTCTCTAACTCGAGATCCTCAGATTACATGGATTATTGCAAATTTGGATCATGAATTAATACTGATTCTAATCAACTTTTTAGATATCTTTCAAATATATTAGCTAATATTTTTAACTATTTTTTTTATCATGTATAATAATAATAATATCAATGGAAATTTAGAGAAACTTGTCACGTGTGAAATTATTGGCTAACAATGAGCAAATAACTATGCTGCCAGCTTCGATCTCGTTCCTGATTCGAACCATTGAGCTTCTGCACGTTTGTATCTGAATTGACTCTTGCATGCTGCAAGGAAGGCAAACTAAGGGTTGTCAAAGCCACATTCACCCCTCGCTGTTTGTGAATATACTTGTCCCTTTTGTAATTACGCAACGAATCGCAGTTTGCATTGAGATAGCGAGAGTACATATAAAATTAACTAGTGCTGACTTGGGAGTCTTTGTCGTTAAAAGTACAGGAAATAAAAAGAAAACAGATGATGAATGATGAATGAGTTTCGGTTTGATTACACGGATAAAAAACAGGATTTTGACAAGATATCGTTTAAAGATCTGGTGATTACAAGTTCCAAGTGTCAAGTGTCCTCAGAAACTTAGAATTCTATACGTTAATTAAAGTTTTAGCTATAGCTATGGGTAATTTGCGTTCCGATGTGAGTACCTACGAGTATAATGGACATTCTATTACCTTCAATGGCTTTACACCGAGAACAAGTTCACCCAGAAATTGGTTTTACGTTGCTGTTTAATTAAAGTACCTAAACTCGAAATTTCGCGAAATACAGTGACAATACATTTTTGAATAATAATGAGAATAATCAGAAATGTAAATCTGATATAGAAACACAGCCAATGAGTTACATAATGTGTAACTTTATAATATTTGTTATTAAACCGTTTATATTCTGGGAGTAAAACATTAAACACCATACTGGTTCAATAAAGTAAAATTTTCAGTATCAATATACAATTATTCACTCTTGCGAGGTGTGGATACAAGTAATCAGGTGAATAGCAACTTTACATAATAAGCCGGCACACACATTTGCGCTAATTATTGAATATGTGTGGTAAATTAATTCTAAATACACAGAGAGGTTTTAACGCTTGATTCGAATATAATTATTACACAGCATGTTGAAAAATTTTCCAATATGTTGAAAATATTTACAAATTAATAAGATTATTATTATTATTATTATTACAATCTTCTGTGTTTTCCCTTCAAGATATATTCAACCCCCCCTTCTTTTTCTCTTTATATCTTCCTTCCTGATAGAATAGAGCATTTCTTGTGGTCTAAGAGCCCATTGCTTTTTGCTGAAAGTGAGCCACCGGTTAGACGGTTTCCTCCTTGATTACAGTGTTTGCTTCCCCCGCCAAACTCAAAGTACGAAAGTCCTGCTTGTGGTCAATCCTGGGTAAAATGGACAAGAAACTGTGATTGTCGTGTTTGAGTTGATTGTTCGGATAGTTAGGTTGACAGGAGTCAGGAAACTTTCAGCAAAGTGCATCCTAGCTTTAAGAAGCAAGCATCAAAATACGATCTCTTCAAAAATAGTCCAACAATCGATCGAAAAATATAATATATATAATAATATTGTATTATCTTTACAGAGAAGCGATTCTATTTTGCAGTTTAATTCAAAGTTCCACTTTTAAAGCTCGGCTTAATTTCTTCTTCTCGTAGCTCTTTCAAAATCAAGCTTAAAAGGGAGATATGCAATCGAGCCGAGAGTCTGAGGAACGAGTATAAATGAAATCTTACGAACAGTTACAGAGAGAGAAACTTGTTTTGTTTCAGCAGACCCATTTCCATCTTTTCATTTATTACGGAAACATCGCGGAGAAATTGAGTCAGAGAAGTAGCATAATTTCGCGAGACTCAGTCAAAGTAAAATATGCATTTTTCTATAATAAATTGCACGTTGTAATACCACTATAGTTATAATAATACCCTTTTCAAGTTGGAGAAAATATATATAGCTAGAAGGATATAATACTACAAGCATTTATATAAAATCAAGCGTGTTCATCTAGTTATATAATTATTTTCACGATGTGATGATACCACTTTTTAATGTATGGATAAACATAATTTCTTGGCAGCAGCTCAGATACTCTAAACAGGAAGAGAAAAACGATTTAAAGTCCTTTGACATCTGTGCAAACTCGTATGTTTTCTCAACACTTTAAAAATTCAGAGTGCCTCGTTTCGTACAAAAGAATGAGCTTGACTTAGGTGAAAGAGTAGAAGCGAGCCTGACGCGCGAAACTAATGGGGAAATCTGTCCGCGGCGAGGGCTGCTGGAAAAAGTTTTTTCATTTCCACGCGAATTTCCATGTCAGTCGCGCACTCGTTTTCAACTCGCAAGTAATTCACATTAATAAATAAACCAGGCCGTCGAGTGTTGAATGCACAATTTCTTTGCAATGCATGGATGCATATATTTTCAAAGAAAATATATCTCGCCGTTTTATAGGAAAGTGTAAGTTAAAGTTGATAGTTTCTTTAAATATTGTTATGAAATTTTTCTAGAGTTGGGAAATGTTCCTTTCTTTATTTCTGAATTTGAATGACACTTTTACACACAAATGGATTCATTCATTTTGAAGAAAGCAGTTGAATTCAATAAAAAGGGAAAGAGGCGTTTAATCGCTATTTTATATCTCGAAAGTCGGAAAAAAGGGTAATGAAAATTCTATCTTTACTAAAACCAGACCACACGGGACCCAATAGGTAGGGCAATACCTGTATGGGGCCGTTTCGGTGTTAACGACTTTTGCACAACGTAGTCTATTCAACTATAACGATTCTCATAAAGATTACACAGAACGTTATTGCAATTCCTTATCAAAGTCGTTCGACCAACACACGCATGTCTACTTAACGTACATAAAATCTGAATAATATTGTTGGTATATTCATATAAAACTTCCCTCTATTATTTTTTCATTCTATTGTAATATTTTTGCAGTAAAAATGGTACATTAATTTATGCAATTTTTTATTTACGATGAAAAAGTTCTTGCTTTGTAAATTAATTGATGTACCGTAAAAAAGGCGCATGTACCTTTATAATGCAGTTTTTGCACAAATTCTAAACAATTTCATATTAAAGGATTTTAGGTATTTAAAAAGTTACAAATATAATTTTTAAAATATGGAAAGTTGCTGAGAATTTGAACAATGCAGCTCTTATGTTATAATATTGATGGCTTTTGAAAATAATTCCTTCAGAAATGAAGTGTGACAAAGTATAGATTGGAATTATATTGAAAATTTATATAGTTTGAAAGTTTGTCTCCCCTGGGTTTTTAAGAGAATCACATTTTCGCTCGCGATCCGATTTGTGTTTAATCAAGTTCTGGCAAGCGGCGTTGCGGAAAATTAAGCGACCTCGCGCACCAAACGAGTAAAGTGACAACGAAGTTTTGTGCCTGACTTACATGTTTCATGAGCTCAATAATTATTTAATTTTTAGTTTATATATTCATTGATTTATTCAAAGTTACAAGAATTTACTATTAATGTTTTATAACTGTATTTTATATGCGGTGACATTTTTTAACGATCTATTCCTATACGATATATAATTCTTCCCCTTTTTGACAGGAAGGTATAAACCGTTGTATAGAAAGTCATCAATCAACATTCGTCAGTATTAAACTCACGTTCAAAGCCTCCTATAAATATAATTTCCAGCTAAGGGCTTCGATGAAAGGCCTTATAAAATTTATAAAAGCTTAGTTACACTTGCGTCGAGAAATAAATAGCTCTAAAAGGGTCCTTAAAGGAAAATCACTCACGCATTCAACTTTTCTGTATAACTTTCAAACTTCTGAATTGAAAGAAAGCTCTAATCTAAAGAGAGAAGTAAATTATATTAAATAATATTATCTTCTAAATTACCTATAATAATTGTAATGTCGGTGCAAATGTTGAAAATCGCTTTTTTAATTCATCCGTAATTCACACTCCATAAAGGACACTGAGAAAGCGTTTTTCGGGAATTCCACATACAGAAAACTAATTTTCTGACTCGATCAGCATAATTACCCAAAAATTTCATATCAGCATCACAAGTTTCTGGAGAGGATTTTGGCAATAATGATCTTTCCAATTTATTATATCTTTTAAATAATCTTTTTGACGGCTTGTTTGTATTCAAATTGTTCACTTTACTTAATTTATAATTATCAACTCGGGTTTCAGGTGAATTAAATTCGGAATCCTTTTTAATTAGAAGTCTTGATTGTACTTCAGATATTCCAAGAATTATGAATATTAGAGAGAGTTTCATAATTTTGCTGGACAATTGATAGACGGTTCAAACACTTTGCTGACAATAATAATTTCCATCAGAGTTCAGCTATGAAGTGTTATAAATCATTCTGAACGTTAAGTTCTGCTTTATGCCTTCTCATTAAATTCAAAATTAATGATTGTCGAGAGCAATCATCAAACTTTACTGGTTCTTGTATTTCATGATGCAATAAAAAGTGCATTGGTAATATAATTCAATATAAAAATAAAATACAAAAATAAGTATAACAATTTTGACCGTTATAGAAAATAATTATAATTTTATCATGTCATGAAAAAATTTTAGAATACAAGTTTATAATTTCCATTTAAAACAATAAAGCTGGAAAAAAGTCTGCTTTACATTCTCAAACAATTATTAATAAAAAAAATTTTATAAAAATTAAATAACGCTGTTGCCTTCGGCAGAATCCTAAAAAAAGGGAGAGAAAAGGTTGATGTTTGACTCTAGAAACAAAAACCAATATTCAATTTACCAAATTCCATTAACGGGCTTCTGTCGATAAGCATCGAAGAAAAAACTTTACTAAAAGTAAATCAATACCTTTTCTGGTGTGAACCATCGAAACTGATAAATCTTAAACGACTTGACTACGAGGCATTCCCGATAATAACTTTTACTTCTCTATCGATAATTAGAAATCTTTTGAATTCAGTTATGACTATAGTGGATATATACAATATTTTATAAACTTGATTCCATTTTTTTCTTTAATTCAGCAGCCAAGTCGAAGTTCATGCTTCCATGCGCGGAACACCTTACATCAGCAACAAGCTGATTAGCGAGAAGTTAATTCAAGGGCATTGAGCTGGGCTATTGGGAATTCGATTAATCGACATAGATAGGTTTAACAGATCCACAAACCTCATCTGCGGTCTTGAACTTTCAGCAGTTAATTAAACATGTTTCCGGACCCCAAAATTCAGATTTGATCAAAGATTCTAATCATCCGAAAATAATTATCTCTTTGATTAAGAGCATCGACTCATATCAAGAAATTTGGATCCTATTCATATCATAGTATAAGTTTGCTGAAAGAAAAATTAATTAAACTTGTTAAACAAATTAAATTTGTTAAATGCTTCAGGGACTATTTTTCAGAAAGGAATATTTCGATGAATTGTAAATCGACCGGAAATGTCAACCACGTTCTGGTAGATACTCATTGATATTCTCTCTCACTTTGTATTTTTCTATTTTTTTTCTTTTTTACCCCTCAAGATTGTTTATCTTCATTTCTTTAAATTTCTAAATAAGTTAAGAGACTTAGAAGTCCCTCTTTGTTCTACACGAGAGGTATAAGAAGTATATTATGTTTTACCCAATTTTTCGGTTCTATGGGTTTTCTTATTTTCCACTGTCTTCCCCAACGATGAAGACTGAATTTAAAATTATGGTATTAATAAAGACACAAGTCTGAGATCTTTTTAAAAGATTGTGTATTTTCAATTTGTTAGAGTAATTTACTGTGCCAGTTTCCATAATGCATTTCTGCTAAGAAATAAAAAAATGTAAAACATTGCAATTTATAAATATGAGGAAAAGCAATTCCATTTTCTAAATTAGACGTCAAACAATTTCGCAATTAAATTATAAAGTGACCCAGAAAACAAAAATGGAAAAAGGATATTTTGAATATTGAAGCGATAGTCGTGAATCAGCTTTCATTCAGAAAACAGTGCGACTTTTAATCTCTATCAGGTAATTTTATTTTCTTGTTCAAAGAGTAAAATTATTAAATATTATTATGCTGCAAATAATGTAAGAATTGTAATTATTTCAGATTCAGTCAATATTGCAATAAATATTGCACAAGAATATCAAGATGAGGACCCACTTTAGAGAAGTTTGTGTTATTCTTGCTATAATTATTCTTAGTATTCGAGGAACATCGATCTTAAGAGAAAAAAACTGGCTGGAAAATCTAACTCATTACATCAAGAGTAACCCTCAATTCTACCAAGTAATGCTCCTGATTGACAAATCATATAAACAGGATTATCGATCTGAAAACATTGTTTTCGAAATTTCAAAGGATATTCCAACAATCCTCATCAATCTTGAAAACGCATCTGAAAAACGTGATGCTTTTCTAGAAGCATCCGTTGGTGATCCGAGGACTACGCTATTTATTTTACTTCCAATTTTACACAATTCCTCCTCAATAGACGACGAATCCATCAAAAACTCTATAAACTTGATCGAGAATCTCTCTGGAGCAAGAATCAGACCCAAATGTTTGATAATCCTTGATGCTGGAAAGGAAAATCGAAGTTACGAAAGGGTCCTTCGACAAATGTGGTCCAAACGATTTTTGGATTTCACAATCTTTGATCTCGCTGATCCTATGACGGTACACAGCCTAAATCCTTTCAAGGACACCTACATAAAGGAAAGATACTCTAGAAGAACTGTTTGGTTCCCGAACAAGCTTCAAAATCTGGAAGGCTATGAAATGAAGGTCGGCTGGCTTCATCAACCACCCTACCTTTTTATCCATCGTGATCAATCAGGAAATGTCACAAAATCAACTGGTCCTGATAAAATGAATATGATGCTCTTGAAAAAGACTTTAAACTTCAAAACAATCGAAATCTACTCCAACAGTTCGACCTGGGATGTACTAAATTGCAATAAGAGCAATAACGTCGGATTTTATCACGATGTCATGTTCAACAAGATCCAAATGATTGGTGTCGCAAGTGGAATCACTGGATCTTGTGTTGAAAAATTCCACGCATCTAGTCGAGGAATCCGCCTTTTATACTACTGTGTTTTGGTTCCAATTTTGTCGGATGAATCTCCGATCATATCTGTTGATTGGCATGTTTGGAACGGTATTGCTGTCATCAGTCTAATATTCTTTATATGGATGTCAACCAAGCTCCTAGGTTTTGATTCCAGAAATTGGGAGTCGATTAATTTATTGCTGATAACTCTAGGATTGACACCTATCAGAGAACCACAGAAAACAGCAGAAAGAATCATTTTTGGATCATTGCTCGTTGCTTGCCTCTTCTATTCATCAGTTATCTATTCAGCAATTACGAGTATTCATCTACAGAGAGAATCAACATTTGGGTTGAAGACATTTGACGATATTGTGGCTTCGGATATTCAGCCAGTGATTCAAGAGGCTTTCCACTTTCACTTGTATAACAACAGTGAGGGAAGTTTTCGAAGGTTTTTGGACAAGGCTAGGATAGAAGACTACTCAGAAGAGGAATGTGTCAAGATTTTACGGGAGAAAAAGAACATCACGTGTTTGATGAGATTGGCAAGTGCACGTATGTTCATGGAGGACGAAAAAAGAAAAGGAGGAAGAAATTTCAAGATCCTGGATGAACTTGTCCAGTGGATGCCTAGCGGAATAATAATGGAAGCAGGGTCTCCGTATGTTCAAAGGTTTTACGAGTTGATGACGAAGATTGTGGAATCTGGTGTGTCCAAAAAGTGGAGAAAATGGTACATCTATTTTAATAAGCACCATGAGGATGATTATCTGCATCAGATGATAATAAATTCGTCATTAATTCGGAGACAACTATCAATTATCCTGGCTTTTGGATATTTATGTTCCCTGGTAGCTTTCGTTGGTGAGGCTCTTGTTCATTTGTATTTCAAGTTTCGACATCGACACCAAGATCATGTATAAGGTCAGTATAAAGTACAAAAAGTCTATTTTCCCTGAATGAAGGCATTTTTCTTAGGGTACATTAACTACTATTTTACAGGTACGATGGTTAAGACAAGTGCAGTTGGAGAAAGAAATGGTTTTCTAGAGCAACAAATAAAGAAAAGTAAGATCCTTCTATAAAGTGAACATAGACTTGTGAAAAGAGCAGAAGCAAAGAATCTCAGGTGGTGGAAAACAGAGTCGAAAAAGAGAAAGAATAGGGGAAGAACAAGAATGAGAGGGATGAAAAAAAATAAGGAGAAAAAGGAAAATAGAGGGAGGAACCAGCGTGGAGCAAAGGAGTGCTGGAGGGCAAGATGGGGTCGGTATATCATGGTGATGTATGCCGTTGGCGATCAGTTCTGCGTCCCGTGAAAAATTAAACCCCTAGCATCCAAGCAGAAAGCCTCTTGCAAAACCAACCCCTTCCAACCCCCTATCTACTCTCGTTTCATCCGGGTATACATCGGTGATGCTAATGCCATCTGAATTATTCTCAAATTAGTTATCTGTTCCACTTTCTCACACCACAATTCTTCTTCCAGGATTTATTGCTTATTTTGGGCTGCCAAAAACCCTCCGGCACCCAAGGAGAACTATTTATATTCTTGATATTGCATTATTATTATTATTATTATTATTATTATTATTATTATTATTATTACTATTTTTGGTATTTTTATTTTTTTTGATGCCGTTTTCGTGGATATTTAATTTCTTTTGCAGTTTACGTTCACTTGAACTTCGAGTGCTCTAACTTATAAGCAAGACGGATTCTTGGCTGTAAACCAGACACGTGATAGGATTTTCTACTAGAGAAATACGATATTGGTATGAAAGCCAATACGAAGAGTTCCTTTTTCAAGAACGTGATGTGAAATGCATTAATTTCATGCCTAAGAAAAAGAGGAATAGGAATGTGCCACCAATTTCTGTAAACATTTTCTAGGGGAAATTATCGTAAAATATCTAGACAAATAGGATAAAAAAGACTGAATCTTGCACCTGCAGGATTGCCTCTCATATATCCAGGAAAATCGCCAAAGAGTCCTGGTATCGCTGGGTTTATGTCGCCCTATAGTCTCGACGGGAGCATTGTGCTATTGTACTTACATGGCCTTAAAGTGTCCACCGACCACGGCAGGATAGCGATATCTCCCTTTTTGGTCAGGAAAACCCTAAAGAAAATTTACGAGAACCACTCTGCTCGGCTTAGACTCTCTTAGAAATCTGTGCTAAACCATTTTTTTTTAAGTAAAACGAAAGGGCGAAAAAGAAAAACAGTTAAATTTATTTTAAAAACCTAAGATGAAAGGAATATTGAGTATTCTCAACTCTTAATACATTCAGTGAGTTTACCGGATAAATATGACCTTCTATTTTTGCTGATAATTTAAACTGGTCGACATCGACAATTAAAAATGAAAACTACTTTGCGAACTTTGTTGCAAGCATAATTATGATAAGTAAAGAACAAATAAGAAAATATTTTCTAACTACATGGCACATTTTTCCTTGAAAACCTAGAAGATATTTTTTTCGTGCAATTGGCCACTGAAAGCAATTATTATCGCGGGTAAAAAATAAGTGATAAGGCAAAATGTAATACTATATAATTATCTTTTTTAAAAAGAAAAAAATTATTCAAATTCTTATTATTAACAAACATTCTGAGTGTAAAATGTTATCCAGTTTAGAGCACATTTTCCAATATTTTTCAAATGTTTTTATTAAACTTTCCTCAATTTATAAATGTCTAATACAACTTTCTAATCAATTTTCCGGATACATAATAATAATACATAATGATAACTGCAAGAGTTCATTAATCTTAAGATTTATTTACACCCTAAAGTTGTTATATTTAAGTTGATTGTTATTATGATGTCTAGACTTTGACCGTAATCAAATAAGAGGAGTTCTCCTCTTTGGCTGTCACACATTAAATCCTCCTGTTCCTTTTGTGTTTCGAATATCCGGTTCTCTAAGTTGCTGGTTGTTCCCTGTTAAAATTGAATATCATTAATGGTATGTTTTGGAAATTTGGGGAATTTATGAATGCGATCAAAGATCAGAATTCTTTATTTACTAAAAATATTACCTTCGTAATTGGGCAAGGTTTACCCTGCGCGAAGAAGAACGTCACTAACTTGTCACGTGCCTCATCATTTTCGGATCCCATTGCACTTTTTGTACATATATAGTCCATATCGTAAAGTTCTAGTAATCCCGGAATTCCCAAATATGCCTGTCAAAATAAGAGGGTGTCAAAAACAAAGTACGTATATTAAAAAACAGTTTTTCCGCAAATATGCAGGAATATAATTTTACAAAAATGCTTCCATCATCATCTGCCATCCAAGTGATTGAATTATCTTCTGTTTTTTCGATAAATCTATTATCTGGCAGAAATTGCTTAACGCTCATGAATTCATAAGTAACCGTCACCATATTCTTAAAGAAAAAAATAAAATGGTTAAATTAGAAAATTTGTATTCAATTGAAAAGATGTTGTTTAGTTATAAATATTAATTAGTTAGAATCTCAAGCAATAATAACGAACCTCATCTTGGCAATCTATTCTCATAATATTTCCACTGAAGATTATAAGCAAAAGTCCTGTAATTGTTCGCATTTTGCCTCTAAGTATTCGATTAATTTCAATGAATCTATCACTGAAAAGTTTATTAGACTGCAATGTGAAGTGAAAAAAACCAAACACTGATGATTAACGAAATTTAATGCTAAGTTTTAAAAAACTTACGTATTATTAAGATCCACCTTTATTTACCAATGCCACCAAATTATTGGTTCAAATATATCCTTCCTTCGAGTTTTTGTACTACTAATCGATTTCCCGTCAAACTAGATAAGATAGTAAGACTAGCTTTTTCATGATACGTTCAGAACTTTACAGTTCTGATAAGGCACAACTATTTAAATAAATAAGGAAGAAAGAGTCCTTGTGACTAGACGAATTGATTTACCAGAAAAATTAATGCATTTAATGGTTTTAATTTGAACTTCAATTCATTACATAATAAGTACTATGGTTAAAATTACAAATTATACTTTTATACAATTATACTCAATTATACTTTTTATGATAACTGCAAGAGTTCAATAATCTTAAGATTTATTGACATCCTGAAGTTGTTATATTCAAGGTGGTTGATATTATTACTTGACGATCAGGAGCAATATCAACTAAGAGGAGTTCTCCTATTTCATTGCCACACATTAAATCCCCCTGCTCTCTTTGTGTTTTAAGTACCAGATTCTCTAAGTTGCTGGTTGTTCCCTATAAAAATTAAACATCATGAATGGTATGTTTTGGAAATTTGAGGAATTTATGAATGCGACCAAAAGATCAGAACTCTTTATTTACTAAAAATATTACCTTTTTAATTGGGCAAGGTTTATTTTGTGCGTAGAAGAATGTCACTATCTTGTCACGGTACTCATCGATTTTGGGACCCCACCTAGATTCTTGACATATATTGCCCAATTGATGAATGTCATTTGTTGCTTCAATTCCCACAAATGCCTGTCAAAATAAAAGGGTGTTAAAAACAAAGTATATTAAAAAACGGTTTTTTCGTAAATATGTAGGAATATAATTTTACATAAATTTTGTCATCAGAATCCTCCTTCCAAGCGATTGAATTATCTCCTGTTCTATCGAAAAATCTATTTTCCTCAAAGTATACAATATTGATGAATTCAAGAGTAAGGTCCAACATATTCTAAAAGAAAAAAAGAAAATTATTAAATTAAAAATTTGTATTCAATTGAAAAAAATGTTGCTTAGTTTTAAATAATAATTAATTAGAATCTGATGCAATAATAACGAACCTCTTCTTGGCAATCTATTCTCATAATATTTCCACCAAAGATTATAAGCACAAGTCCTGTAATTGTTCGCATTTTGCCTGTAACTGTTCGATTAATTTCAATGAATATAGCAATGAAAAGCTTATTAGACTCCAATAAAATTTAAAGTGAAAAAAACCAAAAACACAGATGATTCACGAAATTTAATGCTAATTTTTAAAAAACTTACGTACTATTAAAATTTTCCTTTCTTAATAATGCCAGCAAATTAGTGGTTCAAATGTATCCTTCCGACGAGTTTTTATACTACTAATCGATTTCCCGTCAAACTAGAAAGTAGATTAGTTTTTTCACCACATTTTCTGATAAGGCACAATTATTTAAATAAATAGAAATTGTTTATTTTATATAATCATACTTATATAACTTTTATAAATATCTCCTGCCAAACTGATAAAGAAAAATACATAATAAAATTTTTTTTTTCATGATACGTTCATAACTTTACAGTTCTGACAAGGCACAACTATTTAAATAAAGAAGGAAGAAAGAATCCTTGTGACGAGACGAATCAATGTACCAGAAATATTAATGCATTTAATTGAATATTAAACAAGTTACATTTCTTCATTAAAGTTATTAATTTTTCAAAATTAAAAAATTAAATTAAAACAAAAATTCAATGCTAATGAGCACACAAAAAATATAAATAAAGTTAAATGAAACAATCGAGATTTAATTCACAACTTTTTTTTATTGGTATTTGAACTTCGATTCATTACATAATAAGTACAATTATACTTTTTATGAAAACCGCAAGAGTTCATTAATCTTACAATTTATTGACATCCTGAATTTGTCAGTTTAACGGTGATTGACATCATTAGATCAGAATTAGAAGAGTAATCAAATAAGAGGAGTTCTGCATTATGGCTGCCGCAGGTTGATTTCCTTTGCTTTCTTTGTACTGTGATACTCTGGTTCTCTAAGTTGCTGGTTGTTCCCTGTAAAAATGGTACATCATTAATGGTATGTTTTGGAAATTTGATGATTTTATGAATGCGATCAAAGATCAGAATTCTTTATTTACTAAAAATATTACCTTCGTAATTGGGCAAGGTTTACCCTGTGCAACGAAGAACGTCACAAACTTGTCACGGTACTCAGACGCTCTGGGAAAGTTCTCACCTTCTTGACATACAAAGCCCAATTCCTCAAGTTCTTGTAGCTCCTCAATTCCCAAAAATGCCTGTTAAAATAAAAGGATGTTAAAAAAAAGTTTATTGTTAACATAGTATATTAAAAAACGGGTTTTCCGTAAATATGTAGGAATATAATTTTACATAAATATCTCTACCAGCATCCTCCTTCCAAGCGATTGAATTATCTCCTGTTCTTTCGATATATCTATTATCCTTAAATTCCTTAATTTCGACGTACTCAAGAGTAACGTCAATCATATTCTTAAAGGAAAAAAGAAAATTATTAAATTAAAAATTTGTATTCAATTGAAAAAAATGTTGCTTAGTTTTAAATAATAATTAATTAGAATCTGATGCAATAATAACGAACCTCTTCTTGGCAATCTATTCTCATAATATTTCCACCAAAGATTATAAGCACAAGTCCTGCAATTGCTCTCATTTTGCCTGCAACTGTTCGATTAATTCCAATGAATATTGCAATGAAAAGCGTATTAGACTATAATAAAATTTGAAGTGAAAAAAACCCAAAACACAGATGATTAACAAAATTTGATGCTAATTTTTAAAAAACTTACGTACTATTAAAATTTCCCAGTTCTTAATGATGCCAGCAAATTAGTGGTTCAAATGTATCTTTCCTACGAGTTTTTATACTCCTAATCGATTGACCGTCAAACTAGGTGATAGTAAGACTAGTTTTTTCATGATATGCCCTGATAAGGCTCAATTGTTTAAATAAATAGAAATAGCTTATTTTATATAATCATACTTATATAATGCTTCCGGCTGATTAAGAAGAGTACATAATATATTTTTTTTACATAATACGTTCACAAATTTACAGTTCTAATAAGGTACATATAATTAAATAAATAAAAATCTCTTCATTATAATTATATATGATACATAATTATATATGATCTTTTCAAATATTATAATGGATTCTTTTAACTCTAGAATTTAAGGTTTAAGTAATTTTATTTATTATCTATTGTTTTAATCTAAATTCTAAGTGGAAATTGCACAATATTCACATTTTTCCTTGAAATGCAGAACAACTTCTTATCTAAATGACTTCAAACGTGGTTCATATCTAAATTAACATTTTTATCTATTCATAATAATGAATAATAATATATTATTAATAAATAAATAAAATAATAAAGTATAATTCGTTTAACACCAGCTCATTTTAATCAAAATTAGAACGGAAGGATATCAATCTTATTTATTATGCTTTTCTGGTGAGGCCTTTTTGTATGATTGTGTATTAATCCATCAGATCGAAAGAAACCTTCTCTCGAGAAACAAAAAAAAGGGGGTAGCACGTAAAGGAAGGAAAATAAGGTAGATTGGAAAATAGAATACTGTAATTGAAAGGATGAAAGGAAAATAAACAGAAAAACGAAGAGAGCGTTAAAGGGAAATAGGAGTGGGGTTGTAAGAGTTGAGCGAAGGAATAGAGACGTAACGAAGGTAGATAGGTAAGTTTGGTCGTGAATTTCAATGGAGAGATATCCAATTACTGAGTGAGAGGATGAGACAAGACTGATCTTTGCGGATCGCATGGCGCCAATAATTAGTTTCTTATACGGGGAGATAAGACTGAAAGGAAACGACTCTTCAAAGGCTTCAACAAACGAACTTTTAATTTCTACAACAAAGTATATACTCTAAAGAGTTTCTTTTTGAGATTGAGGATTTTTCTTCCTTCTTCACAAACACTTTTGTATGTACAACAATTTGCTTTCTTTCGAAATAAGATGGATAAATCTTGAACGGTGGTTTCCTGTATCGTGAGATTCGCGAGGCAGATTCTTTCCGCAATCGCATTTGAATAAGCTCTAAGTTTGTAAGCTGATTTAAAGGTCGGCTTCTTGATAATTCCAACTAAGCCTCTGTTTGCGTTATTTTTTCTTGGCCGACATGTTCAGATTATTCAGGAATTTCTGTATTTTTGCTTCTTATTAATTTTCTTTCCTAAATAAAATAAATTCTTAAATCCTTGAAATCCTTGAAGTGTTGACTAATAAGGTAAAATTGTATCCTATGTATTATGAACTGATTTTTGTTAGGCGTGATAAAAAATACATATAAACGATGAAAGTGTTTTCCTCTCGGAAAATATTTATGACTAAAAAGTACAACAGTTCCATTCGAGGGTAAGAGAAATGCCATAAAAAGCAAAGAATTGGGGCATCGAGGGACTAGGGGATGAACGTTATCGGTTATGTGTTCAAGCAAGTTCGTATATGGCGTCATAACACTGTCTCGATACTACTAAACGCTCTCGGGAATTTGGTACCAGCCTCTATTGAATCCCTAGCCACGTTCTCGATTTTATGTTCACTTAGCTTTATTACACTAATAGTAGTTTAAACGTTTGCATCAATAGATTAAATCGTATTCAGACAAATTATCTTAGAAATATTTTTTGAATTTATATTAAAGATTAATTTATAGACGCTATTTAAATGTATAGAAACTTTCATATAGATTATCTTCGGCTAGTATAGTACGTCAGATCGGGCAGGAAAGTTAATATCCACATATGTTCTGAAAAGAGGAAAATCTTTTCTTTGCCTAGCTTTTTTTTTCTTTACATCCACGACGACTTCGATGCAATCATGTAAACGTACCAAAGTTTTCCAATCTTGCGCCACCGAAGGAAGATCTCTTTTTCAGAAATAGCAGAGTTTTTTTTTTGATCAAACTCGTATTCAGGTGAAAAATCTCTTGGATTTTTGCAAGTAGAAAATATAACTCTTGCTAAATTCTTAACTTTTTGTAACTGCTTGGAGGCTAATTTCTAGTAATGCGTGGAAAAATGTATATACATTGAAAGTTAGTTTATCGCGCTGCTCGTTCTGAACTCAATTTACATGTAGTAAAGTTGTATCCGGACTCAAATTTCTATTTTCCACAAGTAAACTAAACGCAACAGATGTTAACTCTTCCTACCATACGAACAATGTTCATTTGTAATTCGGATTGCTGTTTTCTCAGTAAGCTCACTCTACGAAATCCGTATCTATACCGACGTATGTTACCATGTTTCGAAACTCCTACAACCAGAACAATAATAATTGCATGTGATAGAAATACATTGCGAAATTTGGATTGTGCATTTTCAGTAGAAAAGGTAGTTTTAGTGGGTCGGTTCAGAATTTTTGGCCGACTAAAGATTGACCTTGCCTACTGCATTTCCACAAACCGACCATTTCTACTTTCTCCGCAATGTCTGGCCATATATGGACTTTTTCTACTTGCGACATTAAAATTTCGTTAAGTTCGGTTGCTAAATTATTAATTCGATTTAAAAATTATCATTCGTCTTCAGTTTTTGGAAAGTTGAGTTTAATCCACAGGGGATGACTCCGGAACGAACTTTATCAAGAATTTCTAGTCTACAACGATGCTATTCCGTAGGAATCCGTCTTCTATTCGAATCGTATAGTCCCTTCCTATTCTGCTATGCGGTGGCGTTGGTATTTGGACAATTGATTTCCAGAAGCAGATGGAATCGATTAGCTGGGATATTTTGAGAATGCAGGAGAATTGGATTTCCCGTGTTCGAAATACTGGGCGACCTCTTCTGTAAGAGTTATTAATAGGCGACAAGCCTCGACGGCTAGGTGGCTTAATCAGTAATAACTATTTCAATGAAAAAAGGAAAAAGATACTTTGCTTGAAATAAAAAAAAGGTGACTCTATTCTTTCCTTCTGTTCGTTTCTTTTCCGTTTCCATATTGAGATATTGATCAAAATATGGTATTGACACCATGATTTAGGTATGAATTGACGTGAACGTAAAGTTGAGAATTGTAAATAGCATTTCAGATGGAAATCCCATTACATCACACAAACATCGCGTTGGTCCAATTTTGCTGAAAGTTATCTGAAACTATTTCCATTAGGTAGTTTCAGGGTTTTTGTCCTAGACGCCCTAGTTGTGTAGGTCTCGCCGCGACTCGCATCGTTGCCTTCGCAAGGAAGTTAAGGCCAAGGGGGAACATTGTTTCCGCCTGCGATTGTGGCTTGCGAGAAACTTTGCGCATTTAGCCTGTCACCGCCGTCGCCGTTGCACAGTCAAGAAAATTAATTTCGAATAATAAGTAACGACTGAGCCGTAAGTCGCGTCGCACCGGCGACTCGAAACGAATACGTCATGCGTGTCATTTGCATAAACCTCTTTTCAAAAAATATTTCCAAGGACGGTTCTCTCGTAATTAAGTAATTCTTCAATTATTTTCATTTAAATTACAGTTCTCGAAATATTTCCTCTTGGAAACAGAAATTCCGGCCAGTTGTTACTCCCTTTGAAGCCGTCTTCAAACAATTGAGAAATTTATTCACAAAAATAAACTAATCTCCATGCAAAAATATTATTCTGCATATTTTGAAGATATAGAGCCATTTCAGCACTGTTATGCAAAATGCAGTGAATAATTAGGGCATTTAATCGCCTGACAATTACAGCATTTCTATAGCGCCATATAAATTTACTATTTGGTTAGATTCTCGTATTTGCATGTGTTTGAAAATACATGTGAATCGAGCAAAGCTCGACGAGAGATAAAGCGATTGTACCGTTTCAGTGGTGATTCAAAAAAGCTAAAAAAGCGACACGAGAGTCGACCGCTTTCGAATGGAGGATAACATAACGACATCGAACTCGTTATGCTGCAATAGGTGCGCGAAAATTAGTGCCAGTTACGTTTTTTAGTGTCCTCGTTAACTCGATTTTATTTTTAAAAAGTCCATGAATTCAATTGGTTAAATGTAAAAATCGTATAGTGATATATGACACAAAAATTCATAGTTTCTATGAGTCCATCGGTATTGATCTCAACGCGTGCATTTACAATGTGATCGGATAGGTGGAAATAATGGAGATCCACGTATATGGGAGTCCGGCAAACAAAATAAGCACCATATTTGCACCGAACAGGAGCAATAAGCGTGAGGATCAATGTTGCCGCAGCAATTCAACCGGCCAGAAGCATTATTCAAATAACACCATCATTTATGCGTCCAACGAATCGAGTCCGGGTACCAACCCCATTCAGATATAGAGCTAAAGTTCATTTCTATGTCAAAGGTTTCCGAATTTGGCATATAGCTTTCAAACTTGAAGAACTTGTTCTGTAAAATTCATTTTTCACTGGAATAATTTCCATTAAAACAGTTTAGCACCGTTAATCGGTTTCCTTCTTTTTTCTTGCTTAATTAGGTACTTCATTCCTTTTTATTCTTTCATATCTTTGATATGACTCACTCGTTACGGGGTGCCAGCACACAAGGCGGTGTTAACGAAGTGAACAGGTAGATAAAACATAATGCGCGGGTAATTTCACAAACGCCCGGGCATTAAATTCTATGAAATCAAATTTTATCACATTTTTCATGCTCGTAATTTCTCATTCTTTCAGTCAAAGAAGACTAAATGGTACATATTAACATCCAGGATATTTAATCTGAATATGATGATTGTTTTTTAATCATATTTTAATATCTATTCATAAAAAGTATGACTTTCTTTATAATTGTATTATTTTTTCATTTTCAGAGAAGAATTTGAGAGAATAAACCATTTTTAACACTGGATTACTTGCAGAGATCGCTATGTTCGATTCCATGGGATTTCACAGTTGGTAGCCCTATCGGAATTAACGTATCGGACAATCCGTTGAAAACGCAGGTGCTAATATCAGTTGGAGAGCTTTCGAAGACTCAGACTCATTGAATCTATGGGCGATCGTTAGTTTCCAGTTTCCATGTGATCGAATCCTATTAGTCACGGTCTAGCTCAATATTTTAAAGGCTGCTCTAAATTAGTACAAAATAAAAAAAGAAACTCAAATATTGAGAACCACATTTTTTCATTTGCATTTCTTTTTATTTGCATTTTTTTTAGTTGTATTTTTTTATTTGTATTTTTCACGGTGACGGATTGCTAACATTATTTAGAGTTCCGATTATTAAGTTGTGAAACAGCAGCTCCTATTTTTCTACATCCTCGTAGTTGAGCACGTTTAACGCGCTGGCTTTCAATGTTTCCACGATAAGGTACAAAACGGCATTTACTGTACGTGAAACGCGAAAGGAAGCATGTACACGTAATCTAGCGTGAACTCGAGCTGATGTATAAATATACAACACACATTTTATGGGAAAGGGCGAATCGCGTGATCAGAACTCATACTCTGCAATAAAGTCAAAACACGAGCTTTTTCTTTTATTTAAAGAGAGTGATCCATGTATCTTTTGTAGCTAATTCAAGAATAAACAATTTTACCTTGTTTTCATTACAATGAAAACGGTTAAAAACAACTTTCATTTGAGAGGAACTGAAATTTCTAGAAATCATCTCGCTAATGTTCAATATTTGCTAATATATATGAACAAATTGGTTTTTTTACTGATTTTTTTATTGGTACCTTTTCATTGGTACAGGTGGATTTTAAAAGCTCGGTTAACATTGAAACAAGTAGTAAATATTTCTTCCTGCAATGAAAATCTTAATGATGACGATGACCGGAATTGAGTTTATTCCCAGACTTTTTCAAATACTCCTAGGTAGTAAATTTCTCGAGATTGAGAACGAAATTGAAAATCGATGGAAAGCTACATTTATAGAAAGTGGAAACAGGAACAACACAAAACCGGCGGGACGATACATAAGTACGTTTCGCATTCACTACGGTTTCCATTGAAAACTACAGTTTTGAATTGCAATGCTGTGTCATTATGGGTTCCAAGTTTACCAACAACTTCTGTGTAAATAGAACTTTACACGGCAACTCGTACTTCTCACTGGTGGGAAAAGATGTATATAAGATAATTTTAGTACACTATTCAAAGCTCCGGGAGGATTAAACTTTCACATTACAAACTGTAAATGAGAAGAGAAGCGGGTGGTTGGAATTTGCGTGAAACTGACTGTGGAGAGAAAAGCATTCAAATTGATGGAGAAGCTGCTTTAGATTCTTGTCGCAATCTAATTGACAATTAATACTGACTTGAATAGTAAATCATCTTTCATGTAGATATTGTCTTATAGATGTAGTCATATATTTTTATTTAGTAAATTACAAGACCTTGTAAGTGAATTTTCTGAAAATACAATGAGTTCCCTAAAGTTGAGCGTTGTTTTTTTAATTTTTAATCTGCACTTATATTGGACTCATGTTCGTGTTCCAATTGATTGGATTTGGACAATTTTACTTTCTTTTTTTAATGAAGAACAAGAAGATAGAACGACCATCTTTGGAGGTTCTCGGGGATTGGATTGAACTCGAGTCTACTACTTTCTCGAATGTTATTCTTTGCTGACGTGTCTAACACGAAAAAGGACTTTCCTTTTCATGGAAAAGGTTGCGAGTAGTTTTGGGAAAGACTTTCTTTGTAGTGAAAATTGGATCCAAAATTGGTTCATTGTTTAATCTAAAGGCTGATCCTTCTTTTCAGGATATAATACATGTTTTTTTATTATTCAATACTTTACAGATTCGAAATTCAAATTGTAAGGAATTCCCAGCAGCATTTCTGGCAATAATTCAAGTGGATATGAGAAATCAAGAGATGAATTTATGGTGTAGGAAACAGCAATAAAAAAGATTTGAGCCAAAGGTTACAATCCACAAACCGGGAAGCGTACAATTTGTCACGATGACGTTGCACAATTCGAAATGCACGTGTCGTTTGGCAGAAAATGAAGAGGGAGAGAGAAATTGCATGAAGAGAGAAGGACGGAGATAGGAGAGCCCATATCGAGTAAAAAAAGCTCGTAGTTTAGTTATATGTTCACCATTGGCAAGCTGTTACATGACAAACGAATTGTACCAGCCGATAGTGACATTTCAACTACTGTAATTGCTTTGTGTTTATATTCTCATTGTTAGATATATTCTTGACACTTTTAATATATAATATATCAAAAAATCAACTTATATGTATTCTTCCTCTCGCTCGAAAACCCCATATTTTTCAGGAAGAATTTTATTCCCCATAGATTGAATAATTCTCAGAGTCTTATCAGATTCCAGTGGCAACTTACATTTTTCGCATTCAGCGACCGAGAAGATAATAAAACTGAAGATTTTATCTGACGTCCTTTTGGGACCCGCGAGAATGCGAATTGTTACGTGATACTTTTCACATCGGTATGCATAGAAGAATTTCGTAGAAGTCGATCGATTTCGAAAAAGAGGAAAAAGAATACCATTGAAACTGTAATACTTTAATTATAATGGAAAATTTTGTTTACTGAATTGTTAAATGCAGGAAAACTCTAAATTAAATTTCATATCGGGTTGATTGTTTCAAATGATCAGGAATTTTTACACACGAACGATATCAAAAGGTATTTTATATTTAGTGAAAATATTTACTGGAATTTCAATAATTTTAGCGTAGAAATTCATATTGTAGTACAATCATATTTCGCGGTATCAATTTTAATCTTTCTATAGAACGATATCATCTCTGAAGTGATTTCTGAAACCAGAAGCAATGTGGAGATTCTCTTCGAAGCGTAATTTACTAATGGATATCTCCACGTTGCAGCAACGCGTAAAATATTTTCAACCGTACAATATGTGTATTGTGTAAGTTTTGTGTAAAAGCTTTTAACGCCAAATCGAATTTTTCGGTACTCCAAATTTCGACAAATTCGCCTCGTTCGTTTGTTTCAAATGTCGACTACCATTATCGAATTTCCACAGTAGATTGTTGATGGAAATCAGTGAACTGAAACAAAAATATCACAAGGAGAAACAAAACTATTTTTTTTATGTAAATGCTGGACTTATATTTTCTATTATTTTTCAGAAAGGCATTTTTTCTGGATTTATTCAAGTTTTTTTTTAATTCAAGTAGTAAAATGTCCTAAATAATGTCCACGAAATTCCTGACAAATTCCCGTATTTTTCGCGCGAATTATAAACTGTAGTTTATAATACGAAGAGATTTCAAGTGATGTTCATGTTGTTGACTCTATAAGTCAAAAATGAATATTTTAATTGGTTCTTTTTGATGCTTAAAATCAGAAACCAAAGAAATTTTCTTTTGACCTGTGGAATATACCTACTATTTTTTGATGATGACCGGAAATCGTACATTTTCTCGAATTTTTCAAACCGTAAAGGAGGATGCTTGATCCTGAGCTTTTTCCGCGTTCAAGCGAAATTTTCCGAAGTCATCCGAGGACCGTGACGCGCAAACTCTACGGGTTCACCCACATTCGAGACGAATGCGAGGGCATTCGAGGCTGTGCTGCGGCCTCGGGCCGACAGGTTTCCACGGGCCGTGTTACTAACAACCTCGATCTCTTGAAACATTACGTGCGGAAGCCATGTGCTTGCAAAAGCTCCTTGATCATAGTCTAACAGTGTTTTCAGTATCGCGTTTTTACTCCAAACAACCCCGAGAATAAATCTGATCTCAAGGTTATCGATCCATCAAAAAAAGTCATAACATTCAGAAAGCTTTCTCGAAGAGGTCTAATCTCTGAAAAAAGTGTGTGATAAGATCATCCATAATAATCCTTACTAATAAGAAATAAAAAAAGTTTTCTCAACTATTTTAATTAAGAATCATAAACTGATATGTAGATCTTTATCATTTTCAAATGCGTTCAATAAATGTCGTAATTAATGAAAAGTTTTAAAGAATTTATCTATATTAGTTCACTGTGAACTAAACTGGAAGAAAATTAATTGGACAGAAATTCGTTTTGATCAATTAAAATTGGTTTGAATTGAATTAATGTTGACATTTAAGTAAATTCATAGATTTCAAAATCTCGATAAAATTTAGTTATTCATTTATTCATGTATCCTATTATTAGTATTAAATGATTTTCTAATTTGCTTTCATATTTCTCATTTTCGAAACTTGAATTTTGAAAATTGACGGAATGTTTATGAATTAATCCTGTTGCTTATGCGATGATAAATATCTATGATTATTATTCTTTGATGCTCGCAGAAACCTTGGGTGTGTCTCGTAATCGAGTGGGTGAAAAATTCTTTCAGATTGCAGATCGCGTGCTATTTTCATCTCGCTTACTTCTTTTTCTGCAAATTTAAACCATGGAGAATAAAGTAGTGGACTTAAAAATAAAAGAGTAGCGCCAGAGACAATAAAACAAAGACAGAAGTGTGTGTGTGATCCACGTGTAGTGAGTAAATATTTAGGATTACAATTGGCTTACGAAATATGGAAATTGAAAAAGCGACATTTTTGGATTCCGAAAAAGATATCGATAAAAAGTGCGATTGTGATGCAAGGAACGTGCTTATCCGATCCGGCGAATTGCCAAGCGGACGTAGGAAGCAGTAATCAAGGTTAGTTTAGAGCTTGACCTAGACCAGCATGTAAAAGAGTGATCACTCTTTCCATTGTGTATTTAACGTATATATGCAACAAATAATCATGTATTCACTAATATTTAATAATAAAATTCTTAAATTAGTATTAATCATTTTTTATATGTCAATAACTTATGAATTGGCCTTTTCAGTAAAAATGGACGGATTTTAAATCACTCGCAATCCAGAATTTTAATTTACAAATTGAAATTTCTCCTGAAATTGAAATGGGCCAATACATTTTCAATAATTCACCTCAAAGCATTTGAATCGAAATAAACTAAAATCGCAACAATCTGCATCAGATCTTTATCGCAGCCACATATAATTATCGTGTTTGATACTATATTCATTTTCGATCTGGTTGACTGCCCAGCTTTTTGCCAGTGATTTTACCAAATGCAAATATTTCGCAGAATGATAGCCTATGGATACTCAAAGACTTTTCAAGCTTCAATTTATTTGATTTCCTAAATTTATTACATTTATTACATTTATTACATTCTGATTAGAGAATATATTATATTTTTGAAATACAGATTTTCCCAATTCATTTGATTAATTTACAGACTAAAAAAATGTATAAATTCTGTATTAAATTAGTTATAAATTCTGATATTTGTTTTAAATACCAAATTAATTTATGTCCCTGTTTTAATGTTTCAATCCATAGATTAAATGAAACAGCTTTGTTATAATACCACAACACCTGTGCTAAGCCACATAAAACGATGCAGCCAACGAATGGATATGTTCGCAAGCTTTTCATCAGTAATTAAAAAAACTACAGTGACTGGTTGGATTCAGTATTGTGATATTAAACTCAAATGGGTAAACGTTAATATTCTGCAAATTATTAGCCGGATTTTATTGGATATTTTTGAAGTATCTTATAAAATGAGGTATCTACAAAACGAAAACGTAAAATTCAACTGACGTAAATTGGTTATTGATTATCTGATCAAACTCCCGATTGGCCTTTTCATAAATTGGTATTTGTTCAGTCAATGAAACTCTGAATAAAAAAAAAAAATAAATTGAATTAGAATCAGATGGATCATCCCTGAAAATCTGAGTGTAAATCATCAGGATCAACTAGTCAGCAGGGGATTTTATTCGAGACAATTGTAAGCCGACAACCCGAAATCTTGCGCTTAATTAATAAATCATTTAGGGGTCGTTAATCACGCTTGTGGGAATCTGACAACACCCTTGAGTTCTCGATTGAGGTGGAATTCGGGGAGGAAGAGACAAGGAGAAATTCAAGAGAGACAGACCTTGTTGTCTAACCCTCTTCTAGGTCAGCAGCCCTTAATACCTCTCGGAACCCCTGTCATCGGTTTTAATATCGCGCGAGTGGTACCATGAGACTGAGGAAGTGTGATAGAAGCGAAGACAAGACAAGAAAATAGCTGGGTTGTCTGAAGCTTAACGAGAGGGTGCTCCTTAATAATGAGACGACATTACTGCCAGCAATGAGACAGCTAAATTTACCTTTATAGGAGAGAATTCACGTCAGATTCAGAACATCTCAAGCATTCCAATTACTCGTTGTTTGAAATGGATGTACAGTCGAAAATTCTCTTAAATAAGGATCCATCAAAGATCCATCAGTAGTCGAAATAAACTTGGTATTTTATCAAAATTCCAACAGATAACAGGAATTTTATGGACACTTGTCGCCTGAAGATACACACCACGCATTTCCACAGGTAGAGAGTCATAAAATTCTCTATTTGGACTTTCGTATGTCAATTTAATTACGAGAAGCTATATCTGAACTTTAAGTGCATCATCTTGTGTACGTGTGGTGTATGTCCAACAAACACATAAAATCAGTCTCATACATGCCAGAGGTGCAAGAACCGTTATGAAATTCGTTATACGACTAAGGGTAGATTATTTTCACATCTCGGGCTCCAGTCTCGCACGTCTAACGAATATCAAGGGCCATAAAATGTTTTGTTCCATTCATTTATACATGTATGTATTCATTTTCCAGATGACATTCATTTCGTGACCTGCTATGAATGCAATATTACGACAGATACTGCAGACCCGCGTCTTACGTATCGGTCATAAACTGTGGTCGTTATCAGAAATAGTTACAACTTTCATATGCATATATTAATCATTCATATTCTTATGAAAGTTAAATAATGCGCTCTATAAATATAGGAGAATGCTAGAAATCTATTTTGTAATCGAAATTTGTAACTGAATTTAAATGACAAATTATTAAAATCAAGTCCTCTTGTACTAAATCAAAATCGTATGAAAATCTAATTATTTACATAAGAAAAGTTTGTATTGCCAATTTAGGAATTATGTAATGTAAGTTAGCAAAGAAGAGTTGATTTGCAATTCAGAATAAACTGCGTAGCAGAAAATACCATTGCCGGGAATGCGAATAGTATAATCGCCTTTTGTCGTCGAGATGTATTGTTAGCTGTTATCGGGATTTGTGAAATGCCTATAAGCAAACTGCGTGTTAGAGGAAAGGGGGATGAAATGGGGATGTTTGAATGAATCAAGTAAAAAACTGCGGAAACTCTGATCCTTTGTTGCTTAATCGCATTTGTTGTACAGCTCATTCACTATTAACTTTTCCCTTTCTTTAGAAATACGAATTTACTGAAATGGTTTTCTATACCGGGAAAGCGTAAAGACTTAATGGGATTTTTATGGAACACTAGATAACGTTTTCGTTTGAATAGACAAAAAGTCAAAGGAAAAAATCCTATAGTATTATTTTAAAAGCAATTTTAGATACTATCACGAATTTCGTGCTGTTCACTCATATTTATAGAATTTCTTAAAGATCGATAGGAAACATCAACCTGAAGTGCCGTAAAACACTATGGTGAGCACCAGTACCGGAAATTAACAAACTACTTGAATAGAGTCACGTGATCTTGCATTTTCTCAAAGTTATTTGATTACATTGTCTGATTACAGTCTGATTATCATTATCTGGTATAGAATGTTTTAGGGAATTGAATTTTTCTATTAGAGAGCAAAACATAAATATTTTCGATATTTCGATGGTAGCTTTGTTCCTTAAATTAAGTTTCTTGATCTTTGGTCGATTTTGTGTAACATAAATGATAAAGAAAACCTTTCGAGAGGATTTTCCAATATCTTATTGTGGATCTGAGTTTATTCGGTTTGATGAAAATATAATCAAACAGAATTCAATTCAACGGATAAAACCTGGATGTTCAGAATGTAAACAGAAATGAGATTTCTTCAATATGTCCAGAACCCCGGGATTCTAGACACGACTAAAAATGAAGGGATAAAAGATGAAACCTTGTGTGAATATATAAGAATCTATGGATATTTCTGAGCTGAGAATTGAATTGAAAAATATTGAAGAGGATATAATTCTTCATCGAAAATTAAACTAGTTATAATAATGAAGAATTTCCTTAGAATATTCCTGGAAATTTTATACAGCATGTTTCAATATTCTTTTCTTGTCATTCTTTATTCTCTGCGGTTTCGAATTCTTGTTCAGACTAGGAAACTGAACATTAGCTATCTCGAGAGCTGCATTAGTGAAACATAATCCGTGGATGTACAACAAATACGAGGTTTCTCGATCGCGGTTTGCTGACGTAACAGATAACCGTTAACTTCTAGAACTCGAGCCTATTGAGCAACGTGATCAACGTGAATAACTGCAATTTCCATCGAGTTAAAGGTATCGCGTGATTTGTCACTTGGATAAACGGGACGAGTTCGTACACGGTGTTACATGATCGATTAATGCCAAACGGAAGTTCATCGAATTTTGACTAGCGTTGATGACGTTAGAGAGTTATGTGTATCGAAAATGTTCATGATAATACCGGATTATTACCATTTCCACAAAGTCAATTGAAATCCATATAATTACATGAGCATTCAATACCTTCCAATCAAAATTTCATTAAAAACTTGCTGAAGCTAATTCGCGAAACATTGAAATGTTATGAACAATCTTTATTAATATTTTATCTTTTATTCTTTCTTTTCTGTTACAGGTGAGGCTTAACTCGTGTGGGATTTTCTATAATCAATTGAGTGAGTTGTCAATAAAAATCTTTGATATTATACGTATGTTGGTAACTTTCTAGGGCTTCACGTCAGTCATATTAGATTCTCTCACTCAGCTTTTGATATTCTCGAATATTTGCAAACTTAAGAGCAACTTCTCCTATGAAAGATTGCCGCTCCAGGCAATATTTGCAGTCTCTATTTACATTCTTTATGCACATGTGCATTGTACATGAACATGTAAATATACGTATATTATACTGTACAAGTTTAGCACAACTTTTACTTGAAATTTCTATTTTCGTTACAATAGAGACCTACATGTCGCATTTGCCTCTTTACGTTTATTCAGCAGAGCCAAAGAGCGGAAGTATTTCCGGCCCACAGTGCGGGAGTTGTGACAAAGTGGTTCAAGTGCTTTAAAAGTCACGACTTCCTCCTGCAAGTTTTCACGCTGAGCAAGCGCGTGAGGCGTGAACGAGCGCACAACCATTCATTCACGTGTTTCCTTTTCACCAAGAAACTTCTGCAACTTCATTTCCGCATTTTTCGTATTTCTTACTTTCGACTCAATTTTCCTTCATTTCTTTTTTTTTTTAATTTTCCTTCTGGAATTGAGAGGCTGTAATTTTCTGCTCTCCAAGCTTTCAAATAAGTTCCAATTCACGAACTACACATTGAACGATTCTCGATTTCAAGTTTCGTTCCCTTTGGAGGAAAATTTCACACGAAAAATTGAGTAATAGGATTTTTTGCAGAAAATTAACTAATCAAGTAATCAGATATTGCAAATAATGAATCCAGAATAGCTTTTTAATCTTGATGGGATTTCCAATTTCCAATTTAACCAGTTTTCCAGATCAGGATCACATTAGAATTAGGGAAAACTGTCCAGAACACCACCAACATCTCTGCATTATTATAGTTAATAATTGTAATGCAGTTCTATTCACTCGGGATTCGTACCAACCCTTATTACATAGTTCCTGAGTTTGCACGACCTCATTGCTCAGAACTTCTTGCACAGTTTCTCCCTAAGAAGTCTAACTATGTACGTGATATTGTGCTTACATATACTGTATCTTTCATGCAGAATAGTATACCTGTATACGCAATACATTCCATAACTGTGAAACTTTAGTTTACGAGCTTGGTCGACTGGTATCGAGTTTATTGTTCACCAGGTCTGATGCTGACCGGAAGTGTCTGCAGAGGCGTGAAGTATGCTGATATTGATTTATGTGTCTTCACACTATACAAATCAGTAACTTCTGGGAATCTAAACTAAACCGAAGGGAATTTAAATTACATTTTGGCAGCAAATTCAATGGGGTTTAATCAACTCTGATATGGAAGCTTTAGGAAATATTGTTTATATAATAACAATGTTTTCTAAATCTCTCTAAGCACAGTTTGATCCACCTTAAGATACACAAACCCAATAGAATTTCAGGCAGTCTTTCGTTATGAGGAACCATAATTAATTACATGTAATAACGCGTAAATCCCGCAGCTAATTTATTGTGCATACAAGAGGCGGATTATTGCGTATATGAGATGCATCGCGTAGGTCGAGATCGCTGTATTAGCAATTAGATCCATTCGATGTAGGCTGCTTTCACGCTTGCTCTGCTCACCCTCGGGAACACTGATACACATTTAACGTGTGTGCACACTTGCAAGCTTTGTCTCTACACAGAAACGCACATGCGCCAAGTTCTATCCAAGAACAGAATGTAAATTGGGGTAGGTATCGACCTTGATTAATAGACCAAGAATTATACTCTAACCCACTAGGATTAACCCCTAGGATATTCTGACACGAGGTTCATTGTCTTGCGATGAACAAAACCTCTTTATTCCGAATCCTAACATCACCACTTAATTAATTGAGGAATAATTGTTCGAGTTTTTCATGTTCTTTTTCGGGAATTTTATTTCAGTACATCTGGGAAATTCTTTATTAGCCTCTTAGCTTCCTTCTTCGCGAAAATTTATGTTTGCACACCTAACGAGCTTGAGTCGGCGTTTCTAGTTTGTTTTCGCAACAGTGAGTACCAGATTCCTACCCTACCAGTTTCTACGTCAGCCGTAAACTTGCTGAACGATGGTACACATCGGGTTAATTCAGAAACCGCGCTTTAATGAACCGTAACGAAGCCAAAGCACAATAGAAGCAGGTAACGCTAATGTACGCACCTCGGGATTCTGGATCGTCGACTGGAAACACGATTTCCAAAATCCCTGATACTGGTCGATGGCTATTACAATTTACCAGGACGATAATGGCATGTGTATATAGATAGTATAGTATAGTAAGTGTATAGTAAGTTCTACCTTCAATCTTTCACAAGATTCATTTATTTGCAAAAATATGAATACGTGACATAGATTCGTGAAAAAATGTTGAAAGAAGGATCGTCTTTCAATTTTATCTCATTCTGATGGCATTGGAGAAGCACATATTCTGAATCCTGGAACTGATATCAGAAATCAACCATTATCGTTCACATCTCGCACAATGTTGCTACCATTCGTTTTCCATCAGGAAATATTATCCTTTTTACGATGATACGCTTGGATTTTCACAAATAAAATTGCAACCATCCAGCCTTTTACGTCCGCATACTTGAGCCAACATTGAAAGCATATACGTATTTACGTAATTTCAGAAAAATCGAGCATCATAATTCTATTATTGAATTTCCATTCATACATATTACATGTTTCCCTCCTTTAAAATTCAATGGATGTTTTGTTATTAATTTATCACTAAAGTGGCAATGGTAATAAATTTCTAAGCAACCTCTGTGTAAACAGGAGCTATGGAACATGATGCCAATTTTCAGGTGTAATTTGCATTTTGGCACTGGCTCAAGTTGACCCTGTGGTTAAATTTCCATCCATTTTCTGTGAGAATCGTATATCAGAAAGATCCGCGATTATAACCTCAGCCAACTAGGCAGGTGCATCCCTTGAAGTTGAGCTTAGGTAATCCTGGGCGAGCTTAAGGAGCGCTTGCGGCTTATGGAGAGTTTGCGACGGCTAAGGCTGGTAAGTTACGAGGATTCCATAAGAATTAGACCACGCCAGCACTCTCTGGACTACTATCTGCTTTCCATAAAGCAGGAATAATCCAAGGACAATAATTTACAGATAACTCACACTCTTTCCTACTTTTCTAAGATGAGACTTATGGCACTCTTTATCTTATAGTCAGCCTCTCCTGATGTCAAAATAAAATATGGTACAACTAAAATTTGTGTCAACAACCACAATTATTATTATTATTATTTGGATTCTTTTTGGTCTCACTCTCATATTTTGTTGGAATAACTTCTGAAATAGAAAATTCCAGAAAGAAAATAATAATACCGAAATTTAAATACACATTTTAAACACATATATGAAAAATAAAGGATCTAATTTCGCCTTCATCTGCTTTTATCTCTCCTCTTCTCGTTACGAATTGATGAATTCGAGCATTTGCGTAAATTTACGTCCAGTCTAGACTCACCACCACCAATCAAAGAGGGGAATATAACAGCATTCCGCAGCAACGTAAACGGAATACGAAGTTTCTCGGGAATGCAAGCCATTAAATAAGCATCTAGACGAAATTCGAAACTCGATAAAAATGAAATGGGGAAAAAAAAGGGAAGATAGAATCTGTTGACCGAATTTAATGGCTCAACTTTTCTGTATAAAACACGAGAATTTATTCACAATGAAAAATTGTCAGTGCGTGCAATATAAACCTCTTTGCTTCGTTTATCTGACTTATGGCTTAGATAGGTTCTAAAGTTGAAAATATGCACGTGAAATTCTCCCTCGTTTTATTTCGTTTTATTGGCCAGAACAGACAACTTGAAATATTCCCTTTAATATTGTCAATATTGCAAAGGTTTCGACTATTGCACCAAATGAAGAATATTCGGAATTCGGGCGTTTATTTATGAGAAATATTTAATAAATGTCTGCAAACACTTTTTTACTGTTATTAAAAATTCATGAGACCTTAAACTAAACATGAGATATGAAGAGAAATATACTAATTTATATTTTTGACAGTTTTTCTCATTTTAAGGGAGAGTCAGTAGTATAGGTCAATGCATGGCCAGACAACCGTGAAGATTAATCGAAAAAACTTGGAAGTGGAGAGGCAATATATTTTTTATAATCTAAAGATTATTAATCGCTTTTCAAAGATATTATGTTTAGAATCTACATCAGATATGAAAAATAGATTTAGTAAACGCTTAATGAAATTGTTTTTACGACTGCCAATAGAGAGAAAGAATAATGGAAAAGGATATTATAAATTCTGATAATCTTTTATTTTCCGCAGCCCTCGCCAGGTGTGGATAAGCCGACTGGTGTAAAATAAGGAAAACTTGGAGAAAGTTGAGGATTATGCGAGCTCGCATTGTTGGACCGCAGCTCAGGGAGTTTTGCATGATTCAACGACATTGCGAGACAGTCACCAGCGTGGGTGCACATCGTGGGTTCTAAGTTTCGCGAATTCCATTCATAAATCAGCTGGAATTAAACCGCAGTGCGGGGAAAATGGCTGATGCTCTTTTCGGTCGAATCGCATGTATATACGAAGGGATGAGTAGATATAAAGAGAGATAAAGAGAGAACAAGAAAGAGAAAAAGTGAAAAAGGGATGAAAGGGTCGAGAGTGGGAGAGGATAGGGATGAGGTTGGCTTCCGGGAAAACTGAGCCGCCATTAACGTCGAAGCACAACGCAGCGGAATCGTTTCAAGCTCTTCAGAGATCGATTCGTTTGATTTTCCCTTTGTTTCTATTTTTTCTGCCAAGCTCGCACTATAAAGCCCGTCGTTCGATTCGCAGCTATTATGCCCACCCTCTTTCTGACTGTCGGTCCGAATTTATCGGGCATCGACGGTTCCGCGCGAGAAGATATCGATTCTCGTGTCGGGTGGCTGCGTACGTGTTTTGCAAACGCTTTAAAGAAATATATTACAGTGCACTTAACACCCATGAAATATATAGAAGCCGCTCCTTCATTTTGCTTTGGGTGAGAGAACTGCACCTTCAGAGGTGAATCGATACCTTCGGCAGATAGAGAGTCTCCTTTTTCACTTTTTTCACGTTTTTATTGACTATAAATTTAGATTCGAAGTCACGATCAGGCAAATTAATTGTATGGCTTTTTATAATTACGCTCGCCTGTATTTGCTTGTAGCGCTTCCCTGATTTACCTGGTCAACCGAGGGCGGAAATTAATTAGACTTCTTACTGCTTCGCTTATTCTTTCTGTGTATGAAGTATTTAATTATAGAAGAAAAATTTATAGCAAATGAACTAACACGTTTTTTTTTTCAATTGAAATCTTAATTGATAATCAAATATATTTCGTTTAATTGTATGGTACTAATATAATTTCTAGAAAATTGAAGTGGGTTAACGAGGAAATCTCATGAGCCTCTCTACAATGAAATATTAATGATCATTGCTGTGAAACACCTGACGTTAACTGTAATCTCGTATATTGCCGTGAATGTTTTAGTGGATTATGTCAACGGGGCGAATCATTATTGTCTTCAATTCATGGATTTAATAATCAATTCAGTAATGGACGTACTTTGTGCGAACCGATTTTCATGACAGTACGTATTTGCATTATATAATACGTTATTATGTAATTGCACAGTTAAAGTGTAATTATATTATATATGTATAATAAACAGGGTGGTCACATATTAAGGAAATAAATTTGTCAGGGAAAATAGAAATGTTTAATAATCTTCAGAGTTGTTTTCAAAATTTCAAAAAATAAGACTTAAAAAGTCAAATAAAAAGGGAGCTCGCACTTTTTCTGACTCCACTCTCTCTCTGAATCCTGGTGATTAATCTTTCTTTTTAATATGGCGGATAATTTGTCACAAGTGAGAAAAAGTGTCGATAGGCCACTGTCCGTGGCAACCACAGGTCAGGAGAAATAATTTTTCCTTTTAGAACTTTGAAAGAAAAAATTGACAATTAAATAATTACAGAAAGCGTTTTTCTTTGCAAGAAATAATAGTTTCCTGCTATAAATAATGGTTTCGTGCTAGAGCGAAATAGGGGAAACAGAATTCAAACTTTTGACGATCTTTTATGAAGATGTAGTGTTATTTAGATGCTACTTGATCAAATAATGTAATCTAATTAAGTCGCACTCATAAACTTAATGACATTTCGCTTCTCTTTGATCTCTTTACATCTTCCTTTGAGAACTACGTAAGTGTCAAAGTTTATACTGGTAAGTAACTTGAACAACTTGTGATGCTATACTTCGACTCCTAATATTAGACTATCAAGAACAAACTTCCTGTTTCTCCAAAGCACACATCTTTAGAAACACACACACACATATATATATATACATACTCTATTTATTTTGATTATGCTTTTATCACAGATAAATTAATGCCCAGAAATTTTTGCAGGTATTATTTTATTCGAATGGCATTCAATTCAAAGTAAACAGAACAGAGAATCAGGTCAAAATCCCGTAGTCCGAGCAGCTTTCGACTCTCTCGGAAAAATGCGATAGTGCCCGGAAATGCGGTCGGATACGTGATTCGAAAAGGCAATAGCGATACGAGACTCGTATTCTAGCAAGTAAAAGTCATAAAAGTGAATATGTGGTCTAGCGTGTGCAATGACGCCTTTGATCAATGAAATAAACGTCCTCCTGCAGCAGTGGTACCAACCATCCATGATGCAGCTGCCTTTGACAGCACGAAGTGCTGCAGAATCGGCCTGACGGCGTTCAGTTTTAGATACGATTGTACTGGAGACTGGGGATGAAAAAGAGTAAAAAAGACGAACCGAAAAAACGGACTCGATATAGTCCGTTCAGTTCATCGATATCTATCCATGAGCGGATTCTATAGTACAGTTTGGACGAGTTTCCGGTTAAGGGACTTTTTTTATACCTCTAAAAACCGGAAACGGAACATCGGATGTTTCATTTGTCCGATCCTCTTTCAATTCTTATTTATAGGCTTTCCTGCTTCCATCTCGAAAATCTGTGAGTCATTTTTCCATCCATTAAAAGAGTAAACAATTATGAAATTCTTTTGTTTAAAACGTGATGAGATAAAGAAATAGAATAAAAAAAAAGAAAATAAAAAGAATAAGTGTTAAAAGGTTTAGTAGGTTGATCCGAGACTTTATTGAGTGTATAAAACGCGTGGCCTGGAGGCTTGGGACGTTGTAAAATGCATCGCTGCCGTTTTTCCCCAGCCAACTGTTTTACGATTTTCGTAGAGGAATGACATAACGTCCATTTGGGAAAATGACAAAAAGCTGAAAAATCCAGAGTGTGAACATCAGTAGAAAAGCGCGTACGAACAAACGCCTCGATCATTTGCCTGAGTGCTACGTCATATTACTGCTGCTGCCGTATTTTCGAAATGGTTCCATCCGCTTTTCACCATTCAATCGACCGGAAACTCTCTACTCTGCATCTCCGATTTCCCAGCTTACAATTTCAATTCATGACGTTTCAACAATTATGAAATTTTACAGAAACATGAGAGAATTTTCTTTGCTTTTAAACAACTTTTCTTTACATTTACTGCTTACTTTCACACACGCCTCTCTATATTTCAGGGAGTTTTCAGTTTTTCAGTTTCGTTTTCATCCATCTGTGTCTTTTTCTTCTCTTTTAGATTCCGTGGCTCGATCCGCCCTAACCACTTAATTTCTCTTCCATTCCGACCATTTTGCGCCCATGGTATTCCGGGTCCGTTGGAATGCATATTCATTTTATTTCTCCGGCCCCATTTATTCTTCCGTCTTGCGGAAGATAAACACAGCGGAGCTTTCACGAGCGGCTACATTGCCGTCGTCTACCAACTTTTCTCTTTCTATATATCGTACTCCACTTCTTCTCGGCGCTTGTTTTCAGCTACGGATTAATGGGGTGCTGAAGGAACTCTTGGCGATTTCAATATGGTTTGTCTCTCGCTCTGTTCCTCTCTTAATTAAGGCTTTCTGTTGTCTATCTATTAAGAACTCTCCATTCTTCATTTTATTTGACAAACTTCGTCCTATTATGCAATTTCCTATTACTCAAAATTTTCGTTTATGGGTTGAAGTTTCAGGCGTCCAAATTTCCGTAAATGCCATTTATTTAAAACCATTCAACGATTCGATTTCATATACAATACAAGTGGAATGTTCCATAGTACATTAATTTTTCTTTTCCTTGCCTGCCCTCATTTCTGCTCAATGATCTGAAAGGAGTATCAAATTATCCGAGAAAAGGTCGGAAGGGACCTGAAGGACAAGTTGATCCTTCCAGCTTCGGTTCCCAAGGAGATATACCTTTGAAATCCTTATGAAAATATTTCAAAAAATAAGAATATGATCAACTTTGAACAAGCCATAAATTAAAATCTTACAACTGCTTAAATCTGCTTGGAAACTTAGCGATGAATGGATTAAGTGATGTCAAGATTATATACAAAACGTTATGTTTGAGGATAAACTTAACTTGGAATGGAACATGTTATTCCAGATTGTTTGGAGTGAGCTTAACTCGTTGAGGTATAGTTTGTCACACGAATAGAAAACGTGTGTTCGTGTACTTAAGTGACTGGAAGCTTAAAATTGCAGGGATGTGAATTGACACTTAGGTAACTAGTTTAGCGACTGTTGTAGTCAGAGGGTTGAAAGTATGATTGAAAGTAAATTTCATTTATGAAAGGAAACTTTAAACTACGTGGATTACTTTTGACAAACTTGATAATTCTATTTGTTACTCAAGGCGATGAAATAGATATCAGCTTATTATAAAATTCGTACACACTTCTAAGAATTCTTGTGGGAGAAAGATTGATCGATCTTGGGCATTCGAAAAATGTTGGAAAGTGATTACTTTCACTAAAAGCAGAGAATCCAGATTCGAGAGCCTTGATGGATCCTCTGTGGCTCAATCTTCTACTGCATTTCGAACTACATGTAAGGGATAGAACTGTCGTGCATTCGACAGTTCGATTGAATTTCAAGGTAAAGAGTAGAATTTTGCATATGACCCAGTGAGATTTTCAACCCATAAAGCTGGCAAGTATGGCGTCCATATAAGACATTCCGGAAGAAGGTAAAGTCGGATCTAGGAGAGCGTCGAATGTAAACACGAATCTGCACTTATGTGAAGAGTAAAAGGAGGATTATAGGAAAGGAAGATGGAAGCTAGAACGGAGATGAAGGTGGATATTATAGAAACGGATGAATTCGTGCTGAGGGAATTCTATACAGGGTGGGATTCTAACTCTATGGATATAAACCGATGGAATATTCTTTCCCTGATCTGCAACCAGAAACCTTATCGAAAACAGAATCTATTCTGAGAATCATGGATCAAACTCGATATATTCATGAGGTCCATTAAGGAAAAAACTTCGAGAAGAGAATGAAACTCCTTGAATTCTTTCCCATCGTCTGTTAAATTAAATTACAAGAAAAGGTATTTGGGTTTTCATAAGTTTGTCGAATCATCACTTTCTTCCAAGCTTAGTTTTATGAACCAAAATCCTGAAAGTTAACGTTTTTTCAAACCAATCTTGAACAAAAAATTGATCTCTGAAAGCTAATTGAAATTGAAATGAGACTGAAAATATGTAATTCTGGTTTTTCGGGTATTATAAAAAATGATATTGAAGCTGATGAATGAAATAGAAACGATAAAGTTCAATTTGCAGTAGTTGCAAATCGCTTTGGGGGTATCAGTCCATGTGCTCAGCATCCCAGACGCATTTCCATGGATCGGTTTTATTCAGTTCAATTTAATCTCAGCTTTGCGCAGGGTGATCGTTAGGGGTCGTGGAGAACCGGAAATCCATGGAAATCACATCAAAGGGGACAAACCGCTTCGCGGCGAAGTTTCTTCAACCGTTGAAAAAAGACGAGAAATCGGCTTTGGCAGGATTGGTTTGTTACCGAGGGGAATATGCCCTCCAATCGAACGGCAAAACCAATTTACAATTTTGTTATATATGACCTCTTTGTTATATATATATAACACATCTTTCTGTATTAACTTCTCGGTTTTGCACCGGGATTTCCTTTAAATTTAAAATAGAATAATTATTAATTTAAAAAAAGCTCTGCATCCAATTGCAGTTGTTAGTTTTTTGACTCCACTTTGCTTTTGTTATGTGGTTTTGGCTCCGGAGTCAGGTAATAATGCCAAACAGAATACCTAACGATAGTAGAATGCGAAGTTTAAAGTTTAAAGTTTAAACGTTGTTTACTAGCTAGAGCTGTTATCAACAAGAGGCTATCGAGAACTTCAGTGTTCCGGTTCGGCGAACGGAATACTAACGACTGAGACAAGACCCGCATTGTCGATGAAATCGGAAAGGGTGGCCAGGAAAGTTTCAAAACGACCGTTACGGAATCTGTTTTCAATTAAGGTCACTCTTCGGATATTGGGAGCAATCGCAACTTCGCAATTTTCCCTTGTCACTTGACATTAGTCTTCGAACTAAGTAATTTGCAATAATTTTTTCTCTGCACTTTTTCCACTAGAAATAGGTTTCGTTTACTATCCAATTAGTGACTCACTTAGCATCGTGTCAGTCAATTTTCTCCCTTTCCGATTTAGAGAGATTTTCGCACTCAAAGACAAATCTTTTTTCCCACAGTCCAATAAAACTTCGAAACTGATTGATTGCTTTCGGTTCTTGCTACAACCGCTGTCATGGTGGTGAAAAGAGTGAAAAATGTTTCTAGGAAATCTTTCTTTCGCTCATACGTGTCTCAAAAGTAATTTTTAACAGCAAGCAAAAGAAAAACAGTGGAGTTTTCGTGGGAACAAGGCATTAACTTGCGTGGCATCATCGTCTACCTGTTTCTGGTTTTACCTTTGAGAGCACTCAAGAGAAAATCAAGAGGCAGCCTCAGGCAAAACGAAGAAATTACTTATGCAGCATTCCCTGCACGTCGTTTTGAATTTAAATATCAGATTGCAATTGTAAACTCTGAATAACAGAATTCCTCGAGCAGCTTTACAAATAAATTTTCTCATTTATTATTTTCTTTTTATAATAATACAGCTCACTAATGTATGATTAATGGCGCAAATGGAAGCTTTCAGAATCCCATCCTATTCGATATTAACCAACGAAAGCATTCAGTGTTTTAAATAATTTAATAGACTCGCAGTTCGCTAAAAAGGAACGAGAATTAGCAACAGAGTAATATAACGTATTCAAGGATTCGAGTCGAAATGTAATTTAAAGTACTCTGGAAAATAAATAAATACTTAATCTTTTTTAATGCTATAATCTGTTTAGGTTTAAAAGAAGTTTCTAGGAATTTTAGGGAATTATTATCTTTTTCTTCTTACATTACACCACCAATTTTTTTAGAAAAGAGATCGTTTATCTTATTATCTCTTTACTTTAAATCACTGAAAATGTAGACCTAGTGGACTGTTTTCTTTGCATAGTATATTTTATGAAAAGCGAGTGCTTACTGAAACATTATGTGTACAGAATATGGAAGTAATACTCATAAAGGTAAAATTACCTTACGAGATAGAGAGAAGTATCCCAGGGATAAAAGAGGCAAAAGACGATAAGTGTCAAGCATATTTACAAACAAGTGAACACTGGTCCTCCGAGATGGGTCCATCTTTATCCTAATTAGTCTAAATACATTTCGTAAAATTGCAAGGCGTATACGAAGCGAGACCCGCCAGATTGCTCCAATTAAATCCCTGTAATCCCGGCTTGATGTAACTTTCAGGCTTGGGTTGTTTCAGTAAATACTATATTCCTCTTAATCACACTCACTCGCCATTCTATTATGAATTCTACTCCCGATCGTAAATATGCTCCATATACCTGTATTTTAATTAGATTATCATTATCAGAAATTAAAAAAGTTATATAAGCGTCTATAATTTAATTATATAAAGACTCCTGGGAATTTACAACATTTTATGAATTAAGTGAAAGAATAATCAGACGATAGTAATAAATGGAAAAGAATTGAGTAATTCTGATCGACAGAAGAGAATTTTATGGTGAATAATGAATATTGAAAATTGAATATGGATTTCTCATTCTAGTGATGTGTACCTATGCAAAGATGAGATTTTTTTCCTCAAAGTAGATAATTTTATGCGACAAGGTTTATTTTTCTCAATTCAACAAAAATGTTCAATGCAATAGGGAAACTTTCCGGGTAGAATACAATTCCTGATGAGAACCACGAACTGATTTCCATTTAAAGCGAGCGATCCAGGTGTAAAGTCAACTTGCACTAAAGGGAATTGGGTAGTTCAGCTTTAATTCGTTACTAGCGAGCACTATCCTACTTGCATTACAGCCTTCGAATAAAAAGCACCTATCATCCTAACAAGCCATTACTAGGCAGTTTAAGTTTTTTTTTTCCTTCTTTCACAGACTTGCACTTTTTTCCATGGACCTTTTGCGTAAACTCAATTGTGCAATGTAAAATCGACTTTAGTCGCTTAACCGACTTTCCAGTTCCCTCGGCCTCATAGCAAAGCCTGAAATATGAAATGGCTACAATATGCAGTAAACCGTAGCGAACAGTAGCTCCTTTATGTTTTAAACAGCCACCATAACGATCTCGTTCTAATAATCTCCAACTCAAAGGACATTCTGCTTCGTGCTTTTTCGCCAAGTGTGGCGCTGATGCGAATTCTCCACTTCCGCTTCGCTGAAACGACTTCTTTTACTTCTTTCAGCTACGACGAAGCAAAAATTTTATGATAGTGCTTCGGGAGGAAATTTTACGATCTTCTGGCGTGTTCGGGAATTTCTGTTTTAATTGTAAATAGTCCTTGGATAATAAGTTAGTAATATGAGAATTTATGGAGTAATTTGCAATCAATAATTGCGAAAAGGGGTTACAACTCAACCAAATGATTTCACTGACTATACTTTCTTATGTTTCAGGAAAAAGTTCGAGAATCTGACGAACGATGGAACTCTCAATCATTTGCATTGCATTGCGATAGAGGTAAAGCATAAAAGACCCTTTTTTAAACAATATAATTCCACACAGACACAATTATACATCACACATAAAGTGACTGCAAGTGCAAAACTCTTCTTTACTCGTTTCTCACGTATTATCAAAGTTTTCCCCAGTTTTATGTAACAGCCTCGTGGATCATATAAATTTGCGACATTCTATAGAAAAATTGTCGAATGTAGAGCGGAAAACTGTCGAGAATAAGAAAGCATCACGTGGACCAAGTGGGTGCTCTCAGTTTTTCTTTTCTTATTTTGCACAAAAGATAGTGGGAAAGGGGTAGAAGAGGTGAAAGAAACGAATGGAGGATGATGGGAACTTTGAAGAATAGAAAAGGACGTGTTGACGCTTACTGTCATGAAACTTCAAAGAGCCTTTACACCCTGTTTCGGAAAAAGTAACGCATTTTGTAACAAACTACTCTTTTGACCGGAAACCTTTGAAAGTTGGTAATATACAATGCTTTCAAACTTTCTCAGAAGCAGCTCCTGTCTAACGTTAAATGCTATAGAAGGAAACCTTGGAAATGTCTGGAATTTTTAAATTGAATCTTCTACGGGTCGTATTTTTCGATGTAGTAAATTTAAATCAACTGTAGAATAAAGAAAATTAAAAAATGGACCGATACATTTTTTATTTTGACAAGAAATACTGATGAACAAAACCAAGCGAGACTTTGGAGAAAAGGGACCTAATCACCAAGGCCATTCGTTCAACGCTGATGAGCTTTTTGCGGTTCAAAGTTTCCTTTAACGACACTAAAATTTCCCCACAACTTCTGACCCACCCTCGCGAATATTTACTAGCTCTTTGCCTCAAAAAAGGGCGGGAAACGAGCCAACCTTTACCCTCATGCATCCCTCTTTCCGTTCTATCTCTAACATGCTGAGCTCAGTATTATGCGAAGTAGTAGTATCCTTATATTAAGCATGAAAGCTGATATCAGAGGCTGATAAGAAATATATTTGAAGAAAAATAAATCATAAAGTTTAAATTCGTTCCAAGTGGAAATAAATCAAGAGGGAGTCGATTCATGAGAATCAGGTGTCTAGAGATCTACTGAATTCCACAGAAATATCTAAAATCTGACAATATCTTTCAAGTCTTAAAATTATTTAGAATTATTTAAAATCTCTCATAATCCTTTGAAATCCTTTGAAATTTAGTAAAGCCACTCGACAGATTTATATCTATTTAAATTATTTTGGCTCGATTCCCATTTTTCATATTTTCAGTTTTGTACAACTTTAGCGTATATAGTTTCGCTTTATCAGAGAGCTGCTAAACTTTCGTTCGTGTTTGGTGAAGTTTTATTCGTCAAAAGCACCTCCGGTGGTTTATCCGAAGGGTAGATATTTTCGAAGAGTAAGTAGTGAAGGGAAATTTAGAATAAAGGGGGTGAGACTGAACTTCAAACCATCATGGAACCCCTATTTATTTTTTCCAGTGTTACATATACAAATGTTTGTCGAGGTTTGACGAGTAGTTTGCAAACTATATTGTGATAATACGAAACTCGAAAAAGCAAAATGAGGTGGCTCGAAAAGCTAAAAAATCCCGCTTTTATTTACATAATAAATCAATTGTATATTATTTATTTTTAATAAATTATTTAGTTATTTTTAATTAACACACATTTAAAGTCACTTTTCCCTTTAAAAGTTTGCCACTGTTGAACTTAATTAAAAATTTCTAACTTTGTCCGCTTTTGTATGCCGATAAGTTAATATTCAGAATAATAAATTCCTTTCACTGAATGTGGAATATTCAGTCAATGGTTTTAAAAAAACTGCTATTTCATAATTCACATATGTGTAGATGTAGAAAATATGAAATTATTAACTTTTCTTCCAGCAAAGTTACAATACGTTTCACAATTTCTTTTCTCTCAATTTAAAAATATGTGCAATTGTTCATTTGAAGCAGAAACTGGATGAGAAATATTTTCTACATAAAATTTCTCGTTACACTCATTTGCCTCCAGCGTTTTTGTCCTCTGGAGATCGCTGATATCAGTTTGTACGTATAAAGTTGAAAGACCAATTATTGAGAGGATTAAAAGCAGTTTTTTATAACTATTTACTGAAAAATAAATGATCATTATTATTTTTCTGATTAAGCACTATGATTTCAAAAGGGATATAAATCTTGATGTAATTTCTAAGGGAAAAGATAGTTAAAATTTTCTTTCACTTCTGCGAAAGCCCTATTATTCTTACTATTTTGTATTGCCACCATAAAGAAAGACAAGCTTACAACATCGCGAAAGTGTGAAACTAATGGCAACGTCAAGGGATTCCCAGCGTGGGTGGTGCTTGTGTTTACGACGACACATCAGATCATATTTTATTTTCTAGTTTCCGCCTCGATCATCACATTCAACGTTCTCAAGTTACCTTGTATTTTAAAAAGGTTGTCTCCCTACAAAAAAAAAAGGAAGACAAAATCCCTAGAAACATTCTTTAACTGGATCATTCCACACGATTTGAGACACGTTTATTCCTCGAAAGTTTAGAGACTTTCAAATCTTTGACATTCAAATTTAGTCTCTTCGTAAATAGTACATAAAGGACCCTAATGAAAAAGAAATTCAACTAAATAAAATAGATAATACGATTTTAGATCAATTTAATTAGAATATTAGGTAAAATGACAAAAGAAAGCAATAGAATTCAATTTTGTAACCCATTTACGAGAGAAAAATAAGCAAAGATGCAGATTTTTATTCGCAGCTTATAATCTACCTGTAATGATGCAAGTAACTGCACTTTAAAAATGAAAAAATGCTTCCATCTGCTTCTAACTTAGTTGATTTTTTCTTGTAATAGATTTCTCTCCGATTGGCTACGCTCGATCAAAGACAGCGATCGCGCTGGAGAAAAGGGAAGAGTAGGAAGAATAAAAGGAAGAAGAGGAAGTTTTCCTTTCCGAAGGAACGAGGGAAATAATGGCGAATGTATCGGCGAACTTCCGCTTCGCTTCCATTATTTTTCATTTGTTTCCCGAGAGGGAGGAGTCTTCTGCATTATTCATAGGGCCAAGTAACCGTCTTCTTTTTCATAATATAATTCACGGGATCTTCATGGATCGGTCTACGGACTACATACATCTATATATACAGTGCAGAGATGTACTCTGCCTCGAAATTCCTTTTCCACACATTTTCAATCATAGCAGCGAGAAAAAAGTAGAAAAAGTGCGAAATAAAGTGAGTAAATCTATTGTACATACGTAATCTACCTGGTAATCCGACACAACAATTCGCGTGAGCTCGTTATCAAGACTTTTAGATGGAAAAATCCATTGAGAGTGGAATATCACTGTTTCACGTGCTTTTGAGATTAAAAATGGCGAAGGGATGAAAAAGCGATTCGAGTTTAAGGAGGTGGTATCGAAATTTGTTGTTCTTCTTTTTTAAACAGAAATTCATTCGGAAATATTACACATTCTTCTTCGATTTATTCTTCAGAACGCTGAAAGTTGGCAAATGTGAAATCTCTCGGGGTCTGAAGAACGTGTCTGATGAACTTAAACTCAGATTCTGAGCAATGTAAAATATTAACGAGTCTTGCATATTGAAACGTGAGATTACGACAAGAAGAGGAATAAATATTGTATAACGCCGCGTCGTGTTGGTACGATCGTGTCGAAAATAAATCTTAACGAGGGCAGATGCAGAATATTAATTACGAAAGGCAGGGTCTGTGCTATTGGATATTCTGTTCTAACCCACCCCCTTTTTCACCCTTTCTGTATCTCTCCACCCCTCTACCGGAGCACGAATAATGAATACGACGTGGCAATAAAATGAAAAGAGGAGTAGCGCTACAGCGCGTAATAGAATAAAATAAAAACCAATATGTGCTCTGCGTGACGAGAGAAGATTTATATGATAAAGAATGCGTCTTTTGACACGAACTCTGAATCCACGAAGCAAAAATTGACAACATGAGTGGAAAAATGTGTGAGCTGCGTGAAGATTGCCTGAATATTGAAGTTTTACAAAGGATATATTCTGCATTTATGGGGATTTCACTTTATTTGCAATTAAAATAATATTCGTAATCTGGAGATTCGAAAAAGTGGAATCTAATTCGAATTATAAGTGGTTCCATTATAAAACCATGAGGTACGTGAATTGCAGAACTGCATAATTTTCGAATGAGAATTCTATTCACCAAAAGCTCGAAATCATATTTCGTGGTGTGTTCCCGCGAAGCAAAGGACAATTTGATAGTTTGGAAGTGTTCAGTGTACATATATGAGTGTAGGCCACTGTTGTGTGCCCACTGTCGGCCACTGTCCAGTGCAGTCTTATGCTGGGAAACAGGTGCGCTGCATTTGTTTCTCATTTCCATACCGGCAATGTGTACACGCCATATTCTACAGGATGCGACTTCCAAAAACGTCACGGTACTGTCCTTTGTTAAAAGGAAATTATGGCAAGCATTTTGAGTGAAACTGGTCCGAGTATTACATTCCACTTTCCATCTTCCTGTATAAACGCATTTCTCCGTCTAAATGGCCACAATACCCAGTTTTGCATAATAATCTTCAATATTCCAGTTCTCAACATCTTCATTCGCTCGATTGTGTATATAATGCAAATAGGTGAGATGAAAATATAAATATCAAATGAAAGTTAAGATAAATTTGGCTTATTAACATTTCAGAAGTCTGTAATATAATCTCTGAGCTTCTCGGTGCAGTCATGCAGATAAGACTGCATTTATGTGAGACTATAATGCTAAAGTGCAAAGACTGGTTTCCCAAGGTGGCTACATAAGATCGTAAACGAGTTTTCACTTGGTATGATGCATACTCTACTTCTTTTGATGTTTTCACATCAATTTTATAATATATCTTAATATCGATACTTAATAATAAGTATCTTTCTTTGTTCGACGTCCATTTGCTGAAAATTCGATCCTTAACATGTTAACTGCAAGAAAAGTTCAAACTTTCCCAAGTAAAAACTTTGAAACGAGTAAATTTCTTTGAGCAAATTTCAAATGTTATTTGAAACTCAGGGTGTGGGTTTAATAGGTATGAATGAGATTTGAGTGAATGGTGCTTTGAGAAGTGTGAGAACTAAGACTCTGAGGATGAGAATGAAGAAGTGTGTTTCATTGTAAGTATAATTCTGCACGGAGTGACTTGATTAGTAATAAGGGAAAGTTTGGTACTGTGAGTGAGTCTTCATTCAAGATAATGAAATAGATTTGAGAAAATGATATAATATTAAATAATTCAGTCTCATTCTATTATATGATTATTCTAACGATAGTTATTCAATTTTAATTGATTTTATTTGCATTGAAAGTGCTATTTATGGCAGTGGGTTAAATCCAAATTAAATTTGTGGTAAAAGTAAGTTTTGCAATTAGAAATACAGTATATTGTCAACTATTTACAGAGGTTACTGTAGTTTTGAAAAGCAAGAAGTGGAACAGCTCAAGCGTTGATGCGGCAACGAAATTTCCTCAGAGGTTTGACCGCGTGGAGAATTATTATTATTATTAACTGAGTTTAATCAACGCAATTACGAGTTGCGTCGTCCTTACCACTTCGTGCTTGGCTTTTCAGGAGATTCCCGAGAATTCACATCGCAGGGGAATCGCACGGAGGTGCTCGTTAATCGTTTTGTTCGAAATGCTGTTGGAAAGTTTTCAATTTTCGCTCTAGAGGCACGTTTAATTTATATTTAATAATTTAAACATGATTTGAAACTTTCCATGAAGACTGTCATACCAGAAATAACTGAAATTACGTCTCATTCCTCGACGTTAATAATTGTAATCTAATTATAAGGTCTCAAGAATGTATTATCTGAAATTACAAAAGTATTATATATGTAAAGTGACAATTTACATGATCTAGATTTCAATGAGTCGCTGAGAGTAGATTCGTAATATCGTTTGCAATAAATCAAAACGTCACCAACATGCAGAAGCGAGTGTGTCGAAAATAAATAGTAAACAACGCTGACCCCGATGCTAGCTTTGTCCTGCGAGGTTTGTTTGACAGAATCGCTGAACTAAAACAATGTTAAGGTAAATATATCATGTATTTGGATTATGCTCTCCTATCATTGGCTAGAAATTCATTAATTATTTCAATTTGTTACTAAATAGCTCGGAGAGCTTTAAAACCTCTGACAGTAATGAATTTCCAATGAGAATTCTTCATTTAATCAGATATTCACAAAATGTACCGATAAATCTTCACAGGAGAGAAACTATGTGGTTTTGGTAAATTTGCAGCAAGCCACTATTTGATTTTGGCATTTGTAAGTTCAGAAATTACGTGCTGTGAAGGCTTTGTACATTTTATCAACATCAGAGAACTTGGTATACATCAGCGGATACGAAGGAAATCTACGAAAATGAAATTTCCGTCTCAGGACGATATGACGTCCGCTAAATTTCTGTCCAACGAAAACACTACCAGTGTAATGCACTTTGCATGCGCTCAATAAACACAGAGTACAAACAACTAATATTGGCCACCGAAGCCTGCGGCACTCAGTATCCGTTCTACCTGTATGTACAAAGGCACCTCTTTCACACCGCAGAAAGGAAAGGTACGATGAACGCTTCTGCAAATTTAGAACAGTAACACACCCCCTCAACTAACCACTTTACTCGCCGGACATTTCATTAAGGGCTTAGTGCCAGTCGCAAGGTTTTATTACTTATTGACAATTACAGTTTAAATAATAGAATTTCAAGAAATTACAGTCATTTTTTAAGGTAAAAATAGATTTTCAGATTCATTGTAACTTTAAAAGCACTAGTCATAGGATTTATGAGATTTTAACGTTGGAAAATAGTGTTTAAAAGATTGAAATCTATATTGTAAGTAGTAAAAGTCGAGCGAGTCAGACCACATGTGTCTGGCATAACATGTAATTTTCTACTTCCATACCAACTCTTGAAGGGAATTTCGGTTGTGATTAGCATTTCTTTTTGGCGAAGACCTCGAAGTAATAAGTTTGCATAATGAAAAGTGTAGTAAAAGCTCTTTAAAATATTGCTCAAGGAACCCTTTGAGGAATCCAATTCACCGCACTTTCCCAGCCAAAGTGGCTCTACATGGAAATCCTGATCTCTCTTAAGACCGACAGGTCTCGAACCTTATATAATGGTGGTCTCAAAGGAGTCAGGCGTTATTTTGAATCTCATCCACTTTCCGTGAATCAGCCTCACAAAGATCCTGCTACATAGAGTTCCAGACGTTTTCTCATCCTTCGAAAGTCCCAAAGGGAATTGAGGCAGTATGGTATCGACGCTGCTTCGATAAGCAACGAAAATCCAGTGAAATCGCCATTTCTCAAGTTGTGGTTCAGTCATATGATGGTTAGCAACTGTCAAAGTATTCTCGAAGGCCTTGAAGCTGTCGTGATTGGGTTGAAGTTTCAGATGTTTAGTTTGATTTATATTTATTATCAGTTGATAATAAATATAAATTTATGCTGCAATTTATAAATTTATGCATCATTTTATGCTGCACTATAATATATTTGATGTGCAAAATGTTTTTACATGTAATTCATTCTTATTTTCTCTGATGTGTATAATTTCGCATGCATTATAGATCAACGCCTGTATTGCAGAGCATATATTTCCAGCGCATTTTATGAGTCTGAAGTTCCTAACGATAACGAATAACGAAAAATATTTTTTTTTCAAACTTATAAAAGTTGCTATTTCATGGCAGAAAATAGTTGCCTATAACCCTAAGAACTGCCTACAAAAGTTTCCACCCCTCAGCGCATGTGGATCACACCCCAATCACCCCTAACGATTCAAAATTCAGGAAAATTCTCCTAATTAAAAAAATCGTCCGGTTTTTAATGACGATGCTTTTAAATAAAGCCTAAAAGTCACCCAAAAAGTTTCAACCCTTTAGTGCATGTGGAACTCACCCCACTCACCCCTAAAGATATCAAAAATTTAGCTAAATTGCCCTAATTCGAAAATACGTCAGGTTTTAAATGACGATGTTTTTAAACAATGCCAAAAAGTTACAAAAAAAGTTTCAACCCCATATCTCATGTGGAACGCACCCCACTCACCCCTAAAGATTTCGAAAATTTAACTAAATTGCCCTAATTCGAAAATACGTCAGGTTTTAAATGAAGATGTTTTTAAAC